>CAUYRT010023295.1:0-120540 GCA_963574885.1 Lepilemur ruficaudatus
TAAGTATGCTTTAAAGGCATAAAGAAGTAAAGAAGTTGGTCGGGCACAGTGGCTCAGTCCGGCCTATAATCCTAGCACTCTGGGAGGCCGAGGCGGGAGGATCGCTCGAGGTCAGGAGTTCGAAACCAGCCTGAGCAAGAGTGAGACCCCGTCTCTACTATAAATATAAAGAAAGAAATTAATTGGCCAACTAAAGATATATATAGAAAAAATTAGCCAGGCATGGTGGCGCATGCCTGTAGTCCCAGCTACTCGGGAGGCTGAGACAGAGGATTGCTTGAGCCCAGGAGTTTGAGGTTGCTGTGAGCTAAGCTGACGCCACGGCACTCACTCTAGCCCGGGCAACAGAGTGAGACTCTGTCTCAAAAAAAAAAAAAAAAAAAAAAAGACCAAAGTCAACAGGAATAAATGAGAAGGTCTTTATCTAGTTTTAAAATACGAATTGCAAGTTTTTCCTGTAAGGTCTGTCTTGCTGTTCGTGTTCAGTAGCTGCACCGTGGCATGGGTAGGGGAGACATGATTTGACAGCAAGTCAGGGGAAAAGGATCAGGTTCTGAGTGGGCACATCCTACCAGCAGCATGTCTCACCCCCTCCCCGGACCCATCAGTCCCGCTAGGTGAGTGGGGGAAATGCAAGTCTCCTCCTGTCCCTGTGGGGCTCCTCACATCGGAGAACATTTTCCAGCAGAGGAGGGAGACCCGATGCCTTAAAATACATGCATGATTTGGGCTAAACTGGCAGGATAAACAAAATGAGGGTTGTCTTTAAATATTTGGAATTTTTTGTGTAAAAAGAAGGGTTCATTCAGTTGTAGAAGGAAGAAGGGCAGCCCCCCAAGGCCATTGCCATCTGTCAGTGACACCATGCTGGAGATGGCTGGGCTGGGACAAGAGGTGGGGTTACTGGGCCTCCTCTCTGGTCACGCTGGGCCTGGCTTCTGAGATTCAGACAGTGGTGGCTGTTTCTGCAACGTGCATCTGCAATGATGGCGATGTCATGGGCTCCTTGTAGTGAACCGGCTGGGGGTCCTCAGAGATGACAATGACCCAAACTGCACGTACGAGGGTGACAACAACGTCCTGCTGCAGCAGACAAGCAACTACCTTCTGGGGCTCCTGGCACGCCGGGACCAAGGTGAGGTTCCGCTGCACGCCGGGCACCCAGAGCTCACCTTGGGGGGGATTCCTTTGGCCCCCACTGATTAGCTTTGTGTTACAATGTCCCCTGCGTTTGCAGGAAGAAAAAAAATTATACCTGAGCGACTTCCAACATGATAGGCTGTGGGCAGGGGGAGACAGAGATCCTGGCTGGAAGGCTGGGTGTGTCCTCCAGATGATCTCTGTGGTTTGGGGTCCCCTGTCTTTCACCAAAGTCATGGGATGTGCGTCCTAGGGGGAGCTCGCCTCCAGAGCCCTCTGAAGACAGTGGACTTTCTAGAAGCCTATCCCGACATCCTTGGCCAGAGGTTCACTGGATCCAGCTTTGCTGACTGCCTGGACTCTGCAGGTAAACATGGGCTGTCCTTGGTGGTGCAGGCAGAGGGTTTCCCTGGAAACCACCAAGAAATGAGCTGTGCTGTGGGGAGGGGCTTCAGCAGTTACAGCCCAGAGCCGGGCACAGTGGCAACAGGGCCCCAAGTGCAGCTTCTTCCTGGCTCGTTCCTGACTCAGTGTCTTGTGTGCCTGATGCTGAATTAGGTGCTAACTCCAAAGGTGAAATGAAGGTATCTGCACTCTGCCCCACACCTCCCGCCTTCCCACCCCTCCCCTCCCCTCCCTCTCTCTCTCCTCCCCAGCCTGGTCTCTGCCCCGCAGCCTCCCAGTGACTGGGCTGAGTGCCTAGGGTTCTCCTGCCTGCCCCACCTGCCTCCACCCACCCCTGCCCCCAACTTTAGATGCCCCTTCTCACCCTTGGCGCACCCCTTCCCGGCCTCAGTATACCCCACATGCTTCCTCCTCTGGAACCTGTGGCGCAGGCTCAGTCGTGTCCACGCCTAGCCCCTTGCTTGCTCCCAGGGCCCAGCACAGAGCCAGCCGTGGAGAACCTTACGCGTCATGTGCTGAGGGAGCTGCTGCAGGCTCCTCCTCACCCACTTAGGGGTTGTCCCTGCGGAGATGGGAATGAGACGCTGGGCCGGTGGTGGCAGCGAGGAAGCAAAACATATTTCATTGCAAACTGTACTCAATCTCGATGTTTGATTTCTTCTTACAGAGTGTAGTTGTGTTCATGCCATTCCCAAGTTAACCCTACACGTGTTGGTTAATTGCTCACTCCTCATATCCAGGAGTGGGGTGCACAGGTACCTGAGACACAGCCGCCTGCTCTGTGGCTGTACAGTTGAGATGGGACGGGGCCACATGCCAAGGCTCCGAAGCCTTGTAGGGGAGCAGAAGCCTGTAGGGAGGCAGCCTGGGCTGGTGGCTACCCCATGGGCCTGGGCTGGCCAGGGACAGCCTCTTTAGGGATGTGTCCTCAGAGTTGAGAGCTCTGTGGGAAGAGAGGGTGGCTGTGTGACACTTGAGGGCAGGACGTCTTGGGAGGAGGCAGAGGTTGGGCCTTGCTCTGTTCTGGTGCCATGACATTACCAGGTGCCAACAGGCAGGAGAGTAGCTCTGCTGACTTGAGTTTGTGTTTGTTTTGATGATTCATGTTTTGAAAATGTTACTCTGGGAGAAAGTCACCTCTGGCTGCTGTGTGAAACTGATGGAGGTGGTCAGGGTGGCCACGGCAGGACCATAGCATTGGAGGTGGAGAGAGGGCCCGGTGGGTGGCTGCATGCGAGGGCTGCCGTGAGCCCCCCTCTCCATGGAGACTCTATGGGCTGGGCTCTGGGTGTCCTGTGGGATACCCACAGAAGGCTCCCTTGGCTTTGGCTGTCCCAGCCAGGCAGGTCCGGGGACTAAACACAGGGCAGTATTCGGCCCCGAGACCTGGGATTGCGGAGCTCAAGATCTTCTGCTACAGCCCGTGGAGCCTTCCTAATGGGCAGTGAGGACAAGGTCAGAGCGGCCCTAGGTCCTGACACCCTGGTGTCGCAGGCCTCTGCAGGAAGTGCCTTCCTCCCACCATGGTCTCCCTCTCTCTTGCCAAATCCTACATCGAAAAGAACAGCTTCAAGCCACAGTGGAAGTACCATCGAAGCTCCGTCTGATAGCATCATCACCTCATTTGTTGGTATTTGGGGCATTCTTCACTTTGCCACCACAGCCCCTGTTTCCTGGGGTCTGGAGCCTGACTCTGTAGAAGATGAAGGCTGAACCTGGACCCCATGCCCAGTTCCCGCGGGCCAGGTGGAAACCGGCTGTGCAGCGGGACTGACACGTGGGGGAGCAGCCCACCTTCCACGAGGGTGAGGCATCGGGCTCCTGCCAGGCCGCCTGGGTTTGATCCAGGCCCTCCTCCCGCCAGCCATGGGGCCTGGGTAGGTCCCTCACCTTTCTACCTCGGTTCCCTCATCTGTGGCTTGGGGATGTTAATAGTACCTACTTTCTAAGGTTTTGCACGGGTGAGTGAGTTAATATGGATACAGCACTTAGCACAGCACTTGGCACCAGATAAGTGCTCGATAACATGGACGATTACACACAACCATGTGCGATTTTAGGGTTTAGACAGGAAGCCCCATCAGGGCGCCATGTATTCTACTGAGCACTGTTTAGCAGAACTTCGGAGGTGGAGGAGGCACTTGGCCTTGTGTTCAGGAGACCAGACCGTGAGCGTCCCCTGGAGGTTCTGGGAAGCCCCTGTGTCCTCAGGGTGAAGGAGCTACCAACCAGGCGCATGTGGAGGGCACATGCCAGCCCTTGGCAACAATGCTGATGTGACGGCAGCAGCTGCCAGCCCTGAGCGTGTGCCTTGTCTGTCCCCACTCCTGCAGGACTGCTTCTTGGTTCGCCATTTATCGGAGAGGAAACCAGAGAGAGAACCAGAGCAGTGGCTGAAGCAAGAGTCAAGCCCAGGCCAGGCCGGCTTCCCACTGTCTCTGCTCCGTCCACATTGTCAGCAACCAGGAAACATGTCTGCTGGTCACCACATGGGGTTATGACTTCCCTGACTATAACTAACCTCGTGGATCTTAATCTAGGTTTTTAAAGGGCTAATCGGGGCTGGAATCAGTGGCTCACACCTGTAATCTCAGCACTTTGGGAGGCCGAAGCAAGAGGATGGTTTAAGGCCAGGAGTTCAAAACCAGCCTAGGCAATATAGCAAGACCCAATCCCTACAAAAAAATGCAAAAACTGCCAGGCATGGTGGTGCCTGTAGTCCCAGCTACTCGGGAGGCTGAGGTGGGAGGATCCCTTGAGCCCAGGAGTTCAAGGCTACAGTGAGCTATGATCATACCACTGCAGTCCAGCCTGGGAAACAAAGCAAGACCCTGTCTCAAAAAAAGTAAATAAAGCGCTAAGTGGAAACAGGGACGCGCTTGAAGATCTATTTCTGATGTTTGCAAGTTGCTTTCTGAGCTTCTCAAATGTTGCCACAAAATGAACTTGAAAATGACTTAATCATTGCAGTAACTTCTACCCTACCAAAAGTTTCTTCCTAAAACCATTACTCTTTATAAAGTCAGAACATAGACAAATGATCCACTGGCATCTTTGTGTGTCTTCATGCCCTGCTCATCTTCCTTCCCTTCTGCTAAAACCGTGAAGGCAAAAGCAATTTTGTATACCAGCATCAGGAGAAATGCCAAACTGATGTAATTTGTTTTTCCTATGACTGCCCTAATTTTTGCAAGATCCAACGAAGTGAAAACATTTTCTGGAGGAAAAAATGCAAGTGAAATTCACTGGGTGAAAGTGGTTTGGCAGAGACACGAGCCTTCACACACAGAGGCGCTCAGGGCTTGACCAGCCCCTTCGTGTCGGGGCGTTGGGTCACTAAACCCCAAATCTTGGGCTGACTGCACCACCTACATCGTCTTGACCTTTGGTAAACATATCGTAAGTGACTGAAGGCTCTCAAGCTCCACAGGACTGGAGAGACGCGGGCCTTTTCCAGGATTGCGACACCTGTTTGGAAGATGGAGAGATTTATCAACCCTTGGGCCCTGACCCTTCAGGGGTCAGATTCTTAGTGGAGTTGGGGCGGGAGGTGGGGGGGCGTGGGGAGGGGCCTCGCTTTCTGTTGGGTTCATCTCATCGCTGCAGAGACCGTGTGCTGAGTTGTGTTTGGCAACAGCTCTGTGCACCTGAGGACCTGCACTGTCAGTTCGTGTTGCCTACCCAATTTCTTTTCCTTTAGTTGGCTCGTTTGTATTAATGTTAAATACTTGCAGTGCTTACTGTTTGACAGATGTGTGTATATATGGGCAGCAAGATCACGTGATGTGAGTATGAGCTCACATAGGATCATGTGTGGGCAGTGAGGTCACATGGGGTCACCTGACCCAGTAGTGGGGTGTCGTGGGCAGACAATGTTCCCAGAGGTGGGACTGGAGCTCAGGCACTCTGTCAGCACTGTCCCCCAGCGGTGTGATCTTGAGCTAGGCTTTGATGTCTCTGGGCCTCAGTTTCTCTTCTGCCAAAGCTGGTAGGGCCAGTTCATGGAGTGCCCGTGGTGGGGGCTGGCTGCTGTGTGGTGGGGGTCGCTGTCCTGACACTCCCTTGGGCACAACAGACGAGGTGAGGTCCGGCTTGGTGGGTCAAGGAACATCTCCCAGGAAACCGACGCGAGAGGTGGGTCTCGGAGGGTCTGTGTGATGTGTCTGGGGAGCTGCCAGCTATTCAGGGGACCTGGGGCTTGTGTCTCACTATCCGGGACGTGACTCAGAGCCAACGCACTGCTCCAGCAGTGCTGGTGCAACATGGAGGGGCCTGGGCACAGGGAGACTGGCAAGGAAAAGGAGCTGCAGGTGGAGGCACAGGCCTGAAGAGCAGCTGAGACCGAGGGGCCCACCAGGCAGGGGGGTGGGTGACAGGGAGCCTGGCTGCCCCCAGGGGCTCAGATTTGGACCTGTCCAGCTGAGATGTCCAAAAGCCCCTGGGCTAAGAGGCACAGGCAGGCCAGCAGCCCTGGGAGTGGTGGGAGGGCACTGGGGCCAGTAGGGCTGGGGGAGTAGGCAGTGCGTGGCAAAGCGCCAGGCAAGGGACCGAGGACAGACCAAAGCCAGGGAAGGGGAAGCCCAGGGCCGGCCAAGGGGTCAAGGAGGGGCAAGGGGAGCCTCGGAGTCCCTCTGGTGGGGCTCAGCAAAGGGCCATGGTGACAGGGACTCCAGGAACGTCTGAGCATGAAGGTTGAAGCCGTGTGTGTAGGTTCTTGGGCCATCAGCAGCCTCGTCCCAGGCAAGAGAATTTACTGCCAGATGGTGCCTGTTTCCCACATGGTCTGTTTCATTGTTAGTCTTTTGCTTTCAAATAAACTCTACGCATGGGACACCCCACACTCACCTGCCATTGTTGTGTGTGCTTCCACATGCTCGTTGGGGAATCTTCTTTCCTCCACATGAACACTTCAGAACAATGTGATATATTTTTTTCAGGAAAAATTAAGAACTAAAAGTGGAGTTTCTAAAGAAAAATGCTGTGCAAATCCAACTCATTGTCAAGCATGCTTCTTGTTTGAAGCACAAAGCAAAATCTAAACTGGTCATTGACACTGTGGGTTATATCTGGTTGTGGAAATAGCTTGGAAAGTTCGGGTAACAAAAGTGCAACGTCCATTGCAGAGGGACACCGAGCCGTGCAGATGTGTTGTGGGACATGGGCCTCTGGTGTGGTCAGGAACTTACATGAGCAGTTTCTGGCCTGGGCCATTCCTTGGGTCTTGTTGCTGTTGTTGCTTGTTGTCCATAAAGAAAACATGATCCTGCAGCTTCCACCTCTCCCTGCTGTCCCTGATTGTCCCTCCTGCTGGGAAGAGCCTGGGAAGCAGCAGTCTCAGAGGCGCCCAGAATGGGGGTCACGGGGACCTCTGCAGCCAGCAGCATCTTGAGGGCAGCATTTAAGGCTCAGGAATGGCCACGGGGCAGCCTGCGCGTTAGTTCTGCTGCGGCAAGAACAAAGTGCCACAAATTGGGGGCTAAAAACAGACATTGATTCTCTGGTAGTTCGGGGGCAGAAATCCAAAACCAAGGTGTTGGTGGGGCTGTTCCCCTAGACCTCTAGGGAGGGTCCTTCCTGCCTGTTCCAGCTATTGGCAGCTCCAGGCGTCTTTAGCTATGGCCCGGTCACTCCAGCTTCTGCCTCCGTGGTCACACCGCCTCTTCTGATGTCTCCTTTTCTGTCCCTCATGAAGACACTTGTCATTGGGTTTAGGGCCCAGCTTGGCCCAGGAGTCCCTTACCTTGATACCCTTAATGTAACCACATCTGCGGACCATTAGCAAGTTCGGGGGACCACAAGGTGGACGGCTCTTCTAGGATTACCATTCAATGCCTGCACCCTGCTCCTGAGAGCACCCGTGTGGAGGACGCCTCCAGCTTTCCCCTGCATGGGGATCAGAGAAACCAGTTTCCAGCCCCCGCTCCCTCCTGCTCGCTGCCTGTGAAGCAGTTTGGCTTGGTTTTCAGTGGGCTTTTCGGTCGTCTGTGAGGATTCACTGGTGTAGCAGCGGGGAGATGGTGCTGCGACAGGAACCTGCAGACGTTGGGTGCTTTCTTTCCAGGGAACTGGGCTCTGCCACATGGAAGGAAATCCCGAGACCCCCTTAGCCCCACCTTGGCGCCCAGACCCAGTGTGGCCAGATCCCCATCCCCTCCCTTGGGGCTCTCAGCTGAGAGCACCTGCAAGCAGATAGCTCCCTGCTCCCTGCAGCCCAGGATCGCTCGGGTCCAGGGGCTCAGTGCCCAGATAGAGGGTGGGGAAAGCGTGGCCTTGGCCGAGTGGCTGGTATAAACCCCACCCACTCGCCCGCCTGTGCTGCCTCTTCAGTGGGGGTGACAGCACTGCGTGGCAGGGTCTTCTGGGACCACTGTGTGAGGTCAGTGCTAGCTGTGCTGTGATGAGGGTGGCCCACAGAGTGGCACCAGCACTTGGGGGAGGGGAGAGAAGGGGAGCTCCAGCGTCCTGTTGGTCTGACACCCTGTCACGCCCCTCCTGTTCCCAGTGTCCTCTCCCTCCTGCCTTTTACAGCTTTGTTGGGGGTACTGTGCATGGGATGTATTCTCAGGAGACTTGGTGTCAGTGCCCAGCTCCACAGCTGGCCAGTGAGGGGGCGAAGTGGACAGAGGCACCCCCTCCCCTTGACCCCAGCCACCATCTGCCAGGCAGTTGTCCTGAAGCCCATGCGGATCCTTGGTGACACCGAGAAAACAGGGCTGTCTTTTATACAGACAAATGGGACACACAAGCTGGAACATGTAGCTCTTTGCACAGGAGGTTCTGGCCCCCAACCTGGCTGTGTGTCCCTGGGGCCTCTGGGGTTGCTGGGACAGTGTGGGACTCAGGACAGCCTCGTGGCTGAGCCAGGAAACGCCCTCAGCCATGCCTACCCTTACCTAGCCACCATCCGGCTGGGGGCCATTGGACAGTTACCCTCCCTGTGCCTCAGTTTCTCTGTCTGCAAAGTTGGACCTGCAGACTGCTTGCAGTGCCACCTTCCCCGGGAGTACCTGTGTGACAAACATGAGATGTCGTATTGTTACATTTTTCCTTCTGTTTCTTGTTTTTTGAAGTCCCCTTGGCAGCGTACAAGTGGTTGGTTTGTTACCTGCTCCGAGAGAGTTATCAAAAATTAAATCAGGAGAAAAGATCAGGAAGCAATGATTTTGAAGCAAGGAACAACTGCCAGGTACGTGTTTGTTTTAAAAATTGCTTTTTGAATTATTTTCTTCTAATTCCTCTGATGTCGTGTCCCTGGTCAGTCAGACATCCTGGCTGCTGCAGGCACTCGGGATCCTGTAGCCGTGGGCATAGCCTTGACTTCCTTGCACCTGCTTTGCTCCTCTGTGAGATGGGAGTGGGTCATGGGAGGAGTGGTGGATGATGACATCTGGCCCATAACCAGAGCTGTTATTGGAGTTGGAGCGTTAGGTGGGAGAGCCCAGGACACTGCTGTGAGGCCTCAGAAGGCTCCTGACTCACAGGGGTCACCGCGTTCTGCACTCAGTTGTTCTCAAGTCATTATCGCCTGTGCTGAGGGGCCGGTGGAGATGGTCCAGGGGTGACTTTTAGTTGGCTTTGGGAAGTGCTTTGATTCTCACAGTTGGACAGGGTTGTCTCTCATGTTCCAGGCCCTGACAGTGCAGAGACACCCTGTTATAAACCACCTCGTTACGGCCAGAGTCTGGTTGTCCCGTGAATCCATTTCTGCCTTAACCTATCTGCATTGGTGGCCGTCGCACAGGGTGGCTGTGGGTGAGGAAGGCACAGAAGCTTGCAAGACGCTGCTGTTCCTCCTCCTCGGCGTGGTCAGCGAGGCTGTGTCATGCTCAGTACTGAAGCCACCAGGTCACCCAGTCCGAGTCTGCCTGTCCCCTGCGAAGGCCCCAGACCCCACCCCTACTGCTTTACGGGGCAGCATCATCCTCTAGCCCATATCTCTAGGAAGCTTCTGGACACACCTGCCCAGGGTGAAGAGATAAGAATAAAGAAGGGGGACCAGGCGCGGTGTCTCACACCTGTAATCCTGACACTCTTGGAGGCCAAGGGGGGAGGATCGCTTGAGGCCAGGAGTTCGAGACCAGCCTGAGCAAGAGACCCCATCTCTACTAAAAATAGAAAAAAATTAGCTGAATGTGGTGGTGCATGCCTGTAGTCCCAGCTACTCGGGAGGCTGAGATGGGAGGATCGCTTGAGCCCAGGAGTTTTAGGCTGCAGTGAAGAGAGAGGAGCTCCTGACTTCACATCCTCCTGCTGAGCTCGAGGAAACCCACATTGACTTTATGGCTTAAAAGAAATGAATTCAGTAGATGGCCACAGTCAGTAGAACTTTTGGTTTAGAGCGACAGTGACTAGAAATGGGAGGCTTGAAATGACTCTTCTGGGATGGCCACTTTCTGCACCCACCTTGGCCTGGGCACAGCAGGTTTGCTCATTGAGAAATCAGTGGTGCCTGTTGGCTTCTGCTGCAGGTCAAGTCCCCATTCTAAGGTGGACATAGAGACACTACCATGAGCTATGAATCAAGACCCCTGAAGAGACGGAGAGCACAAGAGGGGCCCATTCCTCACAGCATCTGGTTCCCTTAAACTTCCTGGAAGATCACTGTAGGTCCTTAGCACCCTTCCAGCTCCAGCCCATGCTGGACCCTGGCACGTGACCTCACAACACTTGAGTGTGGGGCTCAGTCGCCGAGAATGATTTGCCTTCAGGCCCTCACTAAGGAACTTGGCAACAGCATGTCAGTGAGTCCTGAGGCACAGGAGGGGCCCTGATCCGGCGTCCAGCTGAGAGGTGTCCCTGGGGAGAGCTGTGGAGCCACCAGACACCTACAGGCACAAGCTCTGAGGCGCAGCCACAAGGCCTGGAAGGGAAGGTAATGACCGCTAGGGGGCTTCGTGTTCCAGACCCGAGAGGGACATTTCCCACATGTCTGGGCTGGACGCCAGGGGGCCCGAAGGAGACAGGGTCCCTTCCCCTGTGGTGTAGCATGGGAAGAAAACTGCAGAGGATGTTTACATAACCTCCCCGTGGGACAAGCCTTCTTGAGGGAGACAGGAAACCTAGAAGCTATAAAAGAAAAGAAAACTGTCAGATTTGACTGCACAAAAGTTCAACATTTCTGAATAGGAAAAAACACTCTAAACAAAACCAGAAGATGAACAGCAGACCCAGAAAATGCAGTAGCATGTGACCAGCAGAGAGCACTGGGATGGAGCTCCTCCACACCGGGGTCAGCCTGGCTTGGGGCAGCCCCACGGCCAGAGAGCTGCGGGTTGGAGCCACACGTCGAGGCTGTCGGTCTGGGGCAGTGGCGCTCAGTGGAGGGGTGAACAGCTGTGTCCTTCGGGGCAGTTATTGGCCATTTCTGTTAAAAAGTATGCTCACTCTTTGACCTGATGGGGGATGTTTATTAACTTTTTTGGTCTACTTGTGCCTACCAATGATAACTGCCATTTACTGTCTACCAGACGCATACAGTAGGGTCTTAAAGCATGCATCTCTCTCACTTTTCAACCGGATGGCACCGTCGTGTGTTCAGCAGCCAGTAGACGTAAAAAGTGGGTGGCAGCATCTCCCCAGCCCCACACCGCCTCACCTTCCCATCCCTGGGACCAACCCGTTAGGGTTAGGTTCCTGGGGACCCTCCAGAGATGTGTCCATCAGAAGGCAGACAGGGGCATCTTTTCTCCTTCTAGCCCACACTGGGCTCTTTACACATGTCATTTCATGTTTTAGTTGAGGCGTTGAGGCTGAGAGAAATGCCTGGGTCTGTTGCCCCGAGCGCCCCACGCTGCACTGCCAGCAACTGGACTTGGACAGCCTTGAGTTCGTTTTTGCCTGAAGTTTCCATCGCCTGTTAAAATACAGATATCCCGGGCATTCGCGCACACCAGATGGTGCCCCCGACTTCCTTTCCTGGGCTGGTGTTTGCTGGGGAGGCTCATGATGGGGAGCCTGGCCTCATGACTGATGGGGGGACGGGTGAGGCCGGGCATTGGGGACCCCTGTCCGTGGTGTGCCGAGCTCACTGCTGCGAAGTGACAGCCAACCCTCAGTTCCACCAGGTCCAGGAAGTGCCATGTCACAGTTCTAACTGGGGACAGTGACACAGCATGGCTCCGGAGGGACCGTGGAGACAGTTCCGGAAGATTCACTGGAGCAGAGCCCCAGCCCAATGCCCAGTCTGCAGTGCAGCTTTTGGGGGCTCGGGTGCCGTGAGCACTCCTGGCCTGAGTGCACTGACCATAACCAGGACCCTGGGATGCTTTGGCCGTGGGGAGGGACTGTACCTGAGGCATCCATCTCCCAAGTCATCACCGTGGGGACACTTGCTGGCCCCAGCCCACCTTGGTTAATGTAGCCAGATCTGCTGGTTGCAGTGATGGACTCTGTTCAGGTGACCGATGGCTGTATCTGGACATTTCGCAGAAGACAAAGCTGTGCCACACATGCCAAATCCCAGGGACTGACAGAGCCACCACCACGAGTGCTGCCCGAGGGCTGTGCAGGCGATTCACACCAGGGGGATCTTACCTGCTCCTCAGCAACACTGGGGAGCTCCCCCTCTGCAAATGAAGACACGAAGGCTTAGGAACGTGAAGCCGTTTGCCCGAACACGCACAGCTGCAAAGCCTGGAAGCTGCTCTGCCCACCTCCAAGGACCAGGCCGTTAGCTGCCGCTAGCTGCCCGGTCTGTGTTCCAGAACCCAGTGGGACTCAGAGTGCGTTTTTTGACAGCAGTGAGGTTCCAGGTAGGCTGCCTTCCCAGGTCTGCCACTAGCCTGTCCGACCCACGCCACAGCTGCAATTGAAGAATGTCATTGTCACAGAGAAACAAGATGAAACGGCATCACTTTAATACTGGAAAGTCCATGTGGGTGAAAAGAGGGAGAGGCTAGTAGGGTGCACAGAGTTTGGCCCCAGTTCTGAGAATGGCCTCTCTGCCTGTGCCCAGGCCCTGCTGGGATTGGCCTCATCCTGGGCTCAGAGGACATGTGCAGCAGGAAGAGAGGTGTTCACGGTGTGGGAGTACCCTCTGAGGGTGCTGGCGGGTTTGACAGCATCACTGTGCTCTAACGGACGCAGGGGCCAGGCTGCCTGGGTCCCTGCTGTCTCCCACCCCTGTTTCGTTGAGTGAGTTGAGGGAGTGTGGGGTGACCTGGGCAGCGGGTAGCGTAGTGCCCGGCCAGCAGCACCCTGGACAGCATGCATTATCAGCCTCCTACCAGAGGTTCTTCGAGGGGCCTGAGGGCCCCACCTCTACTCAGCAGAGCTCCAGGAAATCTAGATGCTGCTCCTAGCGGGCATCTGCCATGCAGTACCCCCTCTCCCTGCCGCAGCACAAGTCCAGATCCTGCCAAAACCAAGGGCATGTGCTTACCATGCATGTGCAGGAGCAGGGCTGAGCCGAGCTGCACCCAGGGTCCCAGTTGACCCTCCTGCTACTTGGACAGCAGGAAGCAGGACAGGAGCCTTCCTGGTACCAGTGGATGGCCTGCCCTGTAGTGTGTGTGGCCCTGCAGGGGCCAGGACCAGTAAGGCTGGCAGCTGGCAGAGGGCAAAAGACATCTTTCAAAAGTGGTGCATGCTCATTCTAATAAGACAAGCAATGCATATGTTGTTTTCCTAATTTAAAAAAATCTGGTAAGATGATAAATTAGAGATGAGGAAAGAAAATGTAATAAGTGAAGCTGATAACTACCAGTGATTGTTTTGGGTGTTGGCCAAAAAGAATAAGTTGGGAGTGAGAGGTTCTCAGTGAGTCCCTGCTCCGCCCACCCGGCCAGCACCAGGACTCATGATGGACACAGCGTTTAGCTGGGGCCTGTCCCACCTTGACCCCTCTGTGGCCATTCCCGTGTGAGTGGCAGAGAGACTGTTGCTTTAGAAGCTTTGGAGGAGAGGCCCGTGGTTACAACCTTGGACGGTGAGAAGTCACCATCGGCCAAGTTACTGGAGGAGCTCACAGGGCTGCTGGGACACTGGCACACTCCAGCAGCAGCGGTGTCCCCAGCCTGCCCCAGGCTCTGTGCCACTCTATGCTGGTGCCACCCCAAGTTCTAGACCGAACCGAGCTGAGCGCGGCCATGGAGCAGCCTGAGGCCTCAGCACGTCAGGGCCCGAGCCTGCTCCCATCCTGGGTTCTCCTTGCATGGCCTTTTCCCTTGTGTTTTAGAAAAACATTTCTCCTGCCCTGTCATGTCCATGCACTGCTTCACTTCGTGTTACTGTCCTCCTTGGACATGCGCCAGAACACAGACCTGAGCGTGTGTCCCTGTATTTTTTCCACCATAAAGTCTGAGTTGCGGTTGAGACGGGGCTGCCTTCCCTTGGCCACTGGTGGCTCTGTCTTGTTTTCTAGGTGTACTACTGCCGCTCCTTGGCCCTGGCATTCATGGAGCTCACAGTGGTGCAGAGGTTCCACGAGCACACACACCAGCCGGGTGTGCCGCCCTCGCTGCGGGCTGTGCTGGGCCGACTCAGCGCCTTGTATGCTCTGTGGTCCCTGAGCCGGCACACGGCTGTGCTCTACCAAGGTGAGGCCCCTGCTGCCGCTGGGCAGCCCTGCTGTACCCAGGAAGCTCTGCTTTCCCAGCGTGGCATTGCTTCCTCGTGGACTTACTGAGCGCTTATCACAGCTGAGGGAGGCTGGGGACAGAACAGAGCCCAAGTCCCACAGTAAGTCCAGCATGAAGGGCAAAGAAGTGGCAGGACAGCGCTCTGATGATGTGCAATTTTCCCTTCACTCAGGGTCCTATTCAGTTTGGAGAGTACTTCCAGGGTTTCCCCACAGGACCGTGTGCTGGGCTCTGCTGAAGCCGCACCCCAGGCCCTGTGGGCACAGATAGACATGAGCCCAGGAGTGCCCAGATGGAAGGCTTCCTGGAGGAGGGGTGCCTGGGCTGATTCCTGGAGTTCTGGGGGGAATGGGCTAAACCAGCGTTTCTCAACCTTTTTTCATTATTGCCCCCTAAGGAGTCTTTTTAAACATTTTTCCCTATTTCCCTGCCCATGAATTTTTACTACTACAAACATGCCGTGTACCTGTTTACATGCTGTGTGTACCTGGGCTTGTGAAGGGCAGGATTCCCTTCCCCCACCAAGAACGAGCTCTTGCCCCATGGAACAGAGGCCTGAGAGTGCACAGGTTAACTGAGGAAGGCATGAGGGTGTCCAGGCAGAGGGTTGAGGGCAGAGCAGGAGCCTTCTTGCTGTCTGAGATAAACTCTTAGGCGGCAGACAGTTGTCTTCGGAAATCATCATGAACGTAGGTTCCACCATAAATGCATTCTCAAGTGTACCAGTGCACTCTCCCTGGACCTGCTAAGACCCCACAGAAAAGCTGTACCTGTCCAGTGTCCCGAGGGCTTCAGACGGCCCCATGTGCCATGCACGGCCGCTCCCAGCCTCAGCCCCACCCTGCCACCATGGGCGGTGGTTCTGGGCACCCCCATGCCTCCTGTGTGCGCTGGCCCCTCTCTGCCTGGGAGCCCCTTGGGCACTTGCTCCCTTGAAGGAACTGGCCCAGCCTCCTGGCCCTGCCAGGCCTGTGCTGCTGGGGTGAGCGCCAGGCAGCGCCCCCCCCAACAAAGCACCCCCACTCAAACAGGCCTCCGGTGGGCTGAATTTGGAAAACATCCTCAGGGTTTGTTGCTTTGGACTGAGCATGCCAGACCTGAGTGTGACCCGGCTTGTGATTACAGGTGGATACTTCTCCGGCCCGCAGGCAGGTAAAGTGGTGGAGAGCGCCATTCTGACCCTGTGTTCCCAGGTAAGCTGGTCACCCTCCCCAGTTCTGCATTCACTTGTGTTACATGCAGTCGCCCACGTGTTATCGCGAACCGCCTTTGCCTCCCACACATCCCATGCATTCAACATTGGGGAAACAGGAAGACTGCAAGAAACACACCCATGTCAGACATTTTATTATATTCATAGCAAAAGAGAAACTCGTAAGGGCATCTCTGGGTCTGCACACATCAGCCCCTGCATATGCCTCTTGCAGCTGTGCTGGGCATTTGGGCTACTCCAGCTCCAACTTAAATTTGTCCCATGGTGTTGCCTCTTTTACTGGGTTGTCCAGGAAGTCAATGGCCCAGTCCACACCCAGGGGCTTCCTCCAGGGACTTCCATGGTCACTGCAGCCATGTGGGGCTGCTGGTGGTTGGAACATGCCTGGTATCACCAAGGATTTCAAGTGTCCTTTAATTTTAATGAATTTAACGTAAAGAGCCACCTGTGCTCATGGCTGCCACATTGAGCGGTGCGGCTGCTGTCAGTTGTCACCCCACTTCAATGGCAGGACCTGGGTCAGTGCTGCCTATACTTTAGCACCTCAGGTGACTGGACACACTCTCTGGTCTCTCCTCTTTGACTGCTCTCAAAGTGAACCTGGAACCAGGGAATGTCCTTGTGACTGGCTCTGAGCCTCTCCCGGATTCATTTCATACACCCACATTGCTGTGTCTGTGATTGCAGACTTTCACTTGTCTGAAAGAAAGACAGTGACAGGGAGGGTTTTTCCTCGGTCTTCCAGGCAGAGTTGCTGTTTATAAAAAAAGGCCACAGCTGTTTCCCTGCGCTCTGGCGCCTGCCGAGGCAGTCGGTGGCTGTGGCTAAGGCAGGCCGGCATTGCAGGCAGCTTTGCGTCCGTGCCTCCACCCAGCATTGGCAAAGCCAGGTCGTTGCTCTCTCAGCGAGGCCTGTGTCAGCCAGGGGGTAGTGCCGGCTGCCCATCTTCTAGGCCAGGGCCGGCAAACACAGCCGGGTCCTGCAGTCCACCTGAACATCAGCTTTGGACATCTTGGTGCTTTGTGGCAGAGGTGAATGGTGGTTGCAGAGACCATGGCCCACAAAGCCGAAAACATCTACCTGGCGCTTTGCAGAAGGTGCTTGCCGACCCCTGGTCTGGGAGTCTCGGCACCCTGCTCTGCTGAGGGCTTCCCTTCCAGAGCGGCAGCCTGGCCTTGGCCCGTGCAGAGGGCGCGTGCAGAGGGCGCATGCAGCGCCTCACTCAGAAAGGCGCACTCCCTGCTGTTTGTGATGGTTTTGTTACCCTCGAGCTGGCTGATCGTTTTTGATCTGTCGTTAAAGTGGTTCTCCGATCCAGTGTTCTATGCAGTGTGGCCGTGGCATTTAGTAAGTTATTTTAATAAAAACTTTTTGCATTTCAAGGAAATACTTGGGAGTCTCTTCACATAAGTTTCATTTGTCATATTGTAGAATAATTTCTATAATGGAATGGGAGCGTAATAAAACTGCGGCCAAAGAGCCTTCGTAGTATGACTTTTCCGGGTGTCATAAATGCTTTCTCTGTTACATATTTTCTGGACATACTTTCCTGTGTTGGAACATCAGTTGCCCAGATAAGTCAGGGATGAGAGACAAACCCCTGAAGACAGTTGCTAATTAGTGAGCTGCAGAGTTGTCACCTGTGTAAGCATTTCCTACCTTGTTGGGAAAAAAACAAGCATTGGAAGTCTTGAGTGAATAGCAACATGGTCAAAATATGCAAATACACACCGAGGGAATCTGCAATCCGGCCAGTAAAAGGATGATGTTAGTAACGGAGCTGTGTGTGCCTGCTCAGGTTACCTGTTGCTGGGGGGCATAGCAACTGCTGGACTGTTACTCAGTGGTCACTATGGAAATTCCTGGCAGTTGCCAAGTGTGTGGACTTTGTTTTCCAACAGCTGAAAGACGATGCAGTTGCCCTGGTAGACGTGATCGCTCCTCCTGACTTTGTTTTGGACTCACCCATTGGCAGAGCTGACGGAGAGGTAAGGGGAGGTCCCCTCTACTCGGCTGGGGCCAAGGGCAGGGCTGTCAGAGGGCTGATTTGTCTGCAGAGCTGACAGGGGCCAGGAGAAGTTGGAATGATCACACCCTGGTTCTTGGCCACGTTGGCTCCGTGGCTTCGGGGACTTGCCAGCTGCTGCCTCTTCATCTCAAGATGCGACGCAGTGGAAGCATCTCCTGCCCTTGCAGGCCGAGGTCGAAGGTCATCACAGGCCTGTGTAGGGATAGCACTGCAGCCTCCACCCCTTCCCCTCCTGTGTGGTCGCCCCAGTCTCAGGTACCCCCTTACCCGCCACCATGCGGGCCCCTCACGTTCAAGTCTTCTCTCCCCCACCTCGAATCCCCTGCCGTCTCTGCCCCCGACACTCTCCCCTCAGCCCCTGTGCTTCCCTGGCAGCTTCCGCAGGGCTCCCCGAGGTTTCCTCTTGCCCCCCATGTTCATAATGATTTCTCAGGAAGCACGCGGAGTCAGGCCACTGCTCAGATGAGCCCTGAGGCCTCTGTGTTCTCCAGGCCTGTTCACACCGTGTCCCCCACCCCCAACCTTGACTCCAGCTTCACAGCCCTCCCTCGTCCCTCCCGCCACAGGGCTGGTGCCTGCCCAGGGCCTTTGCACCTGCTGCTCCTGTTCACTGGGCTTGAGCCCAAACACCACCTCCTCCATGAGACCGCCTCCGGCCTCCAGCTTGGGTGTCGTCCAAGGCATGTGTCCCGGCCCTGCTCTGTAACCCCCATGGCACTCATCCCTGAGCCTGCGAGTCTCCCTCCCCAAGTGGCAATGCCTGTGCAGTGGCTCCCAGCACCTCTGCACCCGTGTGGCTGTGGCCCCTCTTCTGCTGCAGGGATGTGGTGTTGCAGTGTTAGGTTACGTGCCTGAGGTCCCATGGTTGTGAGCCCTGGAACGGGATTTACCCCACCCCAGCCCCCCAAGACCATGTTCCTTCTGCTTAGGTGTCTGTTGAACCCGGGGCTCTGCTGAGGTAGAGACTGGACATGAATAGACAGGAGCCTCCATCTGCCCTTGTGGGGCACTGAGATTGGCACTTTAAGAGGCTATATGGACTTATCCAAGAAGGGGCAGGCTTTGGCCTCAGTGTGGCACTGGCCTCACCTGGGTTGGGGCAGGTATGCTATGAGACAGGGGCCAGCCGGCAGGATGGGAGGTGAGAGTTCCTGGAGCAGGAACGATGGCACAGTCGTGTCTAGGGACAGCCTGCTGTCTTGCAGCAGGGGTGCTGGCCACTGGAAATCCTGCTGGTCCCACATGGTATATGCGATCATGTCCACTTTCTTGCCAGGAAACTGAGATGTGGAGAAGCCCAGTAGGTTGTTCACCAGGCACACAGGTGGGTGGGCATTCGAGAAGGAGATACAGGTCTGCCACGGAGGACCCTCTAGCACACAGGTCTGTCCCGCACAGAAGGAACCCTGAGAGGATAGAGCACCCAAGCACTGCACCCTCCTCTGCAGAGGCAGGGGAATGGCTGAGAGGAAAGGAGAGCCTGTCCCCATGACAGAGAGGGACCCCCTCTGACTCTGTGGTTCATAGTCATAGTTGAAACTGGAGCCGACTGGAGGCATCCCCTGGCAGGATGGTTTATAAAACGTGCGTCTCTCCCTGTTTTAAGGAACTGATGTTTTAACCAGGTGCTACCAGGCAAGAAATTCACTTTAAATGAACAAACACAGCTGTGGGAGATTATTTGAGACAATCATTAAATGAAGCCCAGAGCTCCAAATTCTGAAATGTCACCTGGAATTTATGAGCCACAGAGGAGCAGCCTGAGTGTGTGTTTGCGGGAGCCTAGACTAGCACAGCATTGGAGGAGGAGTTGGGGAGTGCATTTAGCAGGTGCAGGCGGGGCAGTTTCCTAAAAGTAAAATTGGTCGATATCAGCCAGATGTAAAATAGACCATTCCCCGAGTCCATGGACTGGGTCATCTGCCTCAGCGGCTGCTCAGGGGCAGAGCTCTGACCCTCTGTGTCTTGAGTGGGCAGAGTGTCAGTTCTCAGCTACGTTTCACTCTCACGACCTCCCTCTAAGAGCGCTCCCCTGGAGTCCGGAGTCCAGAGTCCGGAGAGGAGTGCTAGTGGGCTGGTGTCTGGGCAGGACAAGAGGGCAGCGTGTGCCAGGCACAGTGGCCCAGGACCCCGGGGCCACACAGCAAGGCCAGCCTATGCGCGGTCCCACCGCTGCTCAGCCACGTCCTACCAGTGCCAGTGTGAGGTGACAGATTCCAGGACAGTGTGGATGTGCAAAATCCTATGGTGGCCACAGTGTCCACCCTCTGTAGTCATTTCCAAAGGCAAGGGCAAAGAGTGACTTTCATCATGAATGTGATTTATGGTACTTTGTATAATTGAGGTTTCTAATTGTTTTCTACTTTAAAAAAGTTCATTTAATTAAATCATCTTAAGATTTTTCTAAAAAACAACAGCAGAGAATTTCCTGTGTTTTCAACAAAAACCCATGAGGGGAGTTGCGTTTGTGCACTGGGCCATCAGAGGCGTCTCTTCGCTGTGTCTGCCCCCCGCTTACGAGCTCCCGTCTCTCTGCAGCTCTACAAGAACCTCTGGGGCGCCGTCCTCCAGGAGAGCAGCGTGCTGGAGAGGGGGTCCTGGTGGCCCGAGTTCTCCCACAACAAACCTGTCGTAGGAAGTTTGAAACCAAAGCTGTAGTCGCACCAGCACACGTTCAGCTAAATCTAATGAAGCTAATTGAACTAATTAATTCAATTCATGGACGTCAAACTCAAGTTCCAGAAGACACCAGAAATTCCCGCTGCTTTCTGAACATGCGCCACTACGCTTCGGCCGCTGCCTGGCTCCTCCCTGCAGAGGTGACCAGAGTTGGTCCCTGGAGGGCTGACCTGGGATCCTGTGGTTTCGGGGAGCAGAGGAGACGTAGATGGTCACATCTTCCTGATGAAACTACGGGACTTGCGATAACTAGAATTTTGCATGCTCGATTTTCAGATACAGCTGCCCGAGACATAGCAAACTGCTCACAATTGGGGGTTTTCTGATCCGACAACTCGGCAGAGCTCTGCTTCTCTAAGGACTTGGGGACTCCGGTCCGATTCTCTGTCAGCTCTACTTTCACTTTGTAACGTAATCAAATTATAACCTGTTTGCACAAAGACCAAATGCCATAGTTTAAGATTTTTAAGGGGAAAAAATCTATTTTAATACTTTTTCTGTGGAACTGAAAGTTTCCATCGAGGAAATATTTCCAAAGAAAAAACAAGTAATGATTTGAATGCCTGGACAATTCAGTCTCCAGCCTCCCAATTTTACACAAATTACTTTATACGTGACGCGTTTCATCGTTTTGTTCCCAAAGTGGGTGAAGAGCTCAGTGCTGTGTGCCCAGCAAACCCTTTCACGGGTGTGGCCTGTCCCCACAGCGCCGGCCACTGACTGCAGCCCAGATGGGGGTCAGCGCGCCCCTCCCCCAGTCACTCCTGCCTGCCCCTCGGACCACGGGCTTGGCTGTTCTCATTCGTGAGGTCCCGCGTCAGCATTGCCCAACCTCGAGTCAGTCCAGCTCACGGGGACTGTGTCAGAAGCAGGAGAGAGAGGTCACCCTCCAGCCTCTGTGGCGTGGGAACCTCTGTCACCTTGTCCACTCTGTGACTGTGGCCACCCTGTGTCACCATGGGCCAGCAAAGATGTGACACTAGCTCTCCTGGGGTGGTGCTGAACCAGTGAGGACCAGTTCTTATTTTTCCAAATAGCCCAGAAAACTTGGGAGTGTCCAAAGGACATGGTCGAGAATCTGTTTCTAAAGACTGAGCTTCCAGTGCTGGCAACCACTTGACTTCCCAAGCCTCAGTTTTCCTGGCTACAAAAGGTGCAGACCCTCCTTCCTGCAGGGCCCTGGGGCACCTGCAGGGTAATTCGGGCCCACTTCCATGAGCACCTTGGCACTTCGAGTTCATCATCTGATTGGGCAGCTGTGTGGGTGGGCATGCTGCCAGCACATTTCTCAGAGCAGGAAACTGGCCCCGAGAGACTGAACCACTGCCGTGGGCAGGTGGCCAGAGGATGGCTACGCTGGCCCAGGGGACCTCCCTGGAGCCCAAGGCCCCAGCACGGGGCTGGGCAGCAGACACTGCTGGTGTCCACTGTGGTCGTAGCTGGCAGCAGCCCCACCTTTCACCTCCCTCTGGTTTGGAAGCTTCCCTGGGTTGAAGTAAACTCTTCATGGTTTTCAGTGTTTTGTGCATTATGCTCCACTCTTCCTACTTTCAAAGAAAATGGAACAAAAGAAGATATTCCAAACCCTTGCCAGTGGAGACAGGTTGGCTGTGTGTGCAAACTCAAATGACATGCCAGAGGGAGGGCTCATTCCTCAGGGAGGCCTCAGAGGCCCAGGGATCCCCAAGGCCAGCCCCCCACCCCAGGTCCCCAGCCCAGGAGAGCAGGTGGGGCTGCCAGCTGAGGTCCCCCTTGCAGGACACCATGCGGCTGTGTGTCTGTGGACAGGCTGCTCTTCCTAGATCTGTAGCTCTTCCGACGGATGAGGAGTGGGAGTGCCTGCTGCTGCTTTCTGGCTTTCTCAGTGCGCCTCCACCTCACAGGCTCCCTGCCCCAACATCAGGAGAATTTGTATCTTTATAGTAAGTCATCCTTCCATCTAAGACTGTTCTTCAAATTGTTTTTAATAAAAAGCTGTCTGATTTTTGTATGTTTATTTTAGTCGCCTTATTAAAATCTTATTTAATTATTATAGTCTTTCATTGATTCTCTTTGGTTTTCATTCTATATCGTTAGCAAATAGTGATGGTTTTGCCCTTATTTTTCCTGTCTAATGACACCTGCTGGCTCTCCCGGAACAGTCTTCCACGCTGGGGACACTGCTGCTTGGCCCTACATCAGGAAATGCCGCCAGCTGCTCACACCAGTGTGGCCTGGAAAGACAGACTGGGCAGGGGACCCGGCAAGAGATCTCGCTTGGTGTCAGAGGCAAGCAAGTGTTGGTGGCTCTGACAATGGCCAGAGATCTCTGTGATTCTCTGAGGGAGATGCCTATGGAGGGAGAGACCTTCTCACCTGGGGAGAGTGAGAGACAAGCTGCCTGCACTAGGTGGGGCTGGCTTGGAGGTTAATTTCTTGGGGTTGAGGTCCTGGCACTGCTGCTAAGTCTCTTGGTGGTGGTTGGCATCTGCTCTTTTTCACTGTGGCATGTGTGGGTGACACCTCTGTCTCTGGTTTGGGAGCTCCTGTGCTGCCTGTGGTCCCAGGGCAGTCTCTGATTCACTTTTGCATTCCAGGCCTGGGCCACTTGCTGTCACTGCAACTTACATCAGAGTATTTCCCCTGGGCTCTGGGCTTTGATCCTAAACCCAGGAGGTCAGTGTGGCTCTGTGTGAGAACCCAGAGTTCCTGGAGCTTCCAGGAGTGCCCCACGCCCGTTCCCATCCCAGTGGGAAGACTGACCTCGACTGTTTTGCAGCCCCAGACAGCCCAGCAGCCACTCCATTTTCTTTGAGATTCCCAGAGAAAGCTGTTCCCAGTCTGCAGTGGGCAGCGCAAGCCCACACTGGAGGGAAAGAGAATGCCAGGTGACTTGTGTAAAGGCCGTCCCACACTTGCTCTGAGACACGCTCCCCAGGCAGCTCCGTCCTCAGCCCAGGCACTGAGCTCAGAGTGAACTTTGTTCACCAGCCCCACGCGGATTCCCTCAAGCCCACGTTGTGCTGACCTGCTTGCTTTGCAAGAGAAAACACACAGATAGTCTTACAAGGGCTGAAGGCTTGGGATGCGAAAACAGAACCCGAGAGCGTCTTCCCTGGGGGTGGCTTCTAAGGTGCGTTATTTCAGTTTGCAAAAATTCTTGGCATCTCATGAAACTTTTTTTTGCTCCAGAGCAAGGCTTCTAAAAATAAAATATTTTTAGGAACATTTTCCTATGTAATAATCCTTAAAGACCCTGGTTAAATGAAGGTCGTATGACGGGGACAGGCTTGGGAGTTCGGCCCAGGTTCGAATTCTAACTTGGTCACTTGCTGTGAGACCCTGGGCACATTTCTTAACCCTTCTTGATTTGTTTCCTCCTTTATAAAACCACTTGCCTTTCAGGGTTGTAAGGGTAGACTGAGATGCTGCGTATGCTATAGTTTTGACGTCTGTCCTCTCCAAATCGCATGTTGAAATTTGATCCCCAGTGTTGGAACTGGGGCCCAGTGGGAGGTGCTTGGGTCATGGGGGTGGATCCCTCATGAATAGATTAATGCCCTGGGGGGGACGCTCTCTCTCCTCTCTCTCCTCTCTCTTTCCCCCCAACCCTCTCCACGTGCCTGATCTCTGCACACGCCACTCCCTTCTCCGTCCTCCAAGAGCAGAAGCAACCGTCCCAGATGCCCAACTCCAGGCTTCCTGAGCAGCCTGCAGGACGTGGAGCCTGGAAAGCTCTTTTCTGTAAGAATGACCCACTTCAGGTGTTCCTTTATAGCAGCACAGAAAGGACTACAACAACACGTGAAAGTCTCTAACAGTCCGGGGCCCAGTGAATTGGACCCCAGGGGCCATGCCCAGGAATCTGCACCCTCCCTGCAGCCTGGGGCAGTTCTGATGCACAACAGGCTCAGGGCCAGGCCATTCACTGTGGGGCCTGAATTCTGGAGAGACAAGGGGGTGGTCAGTGACCCTGGGGATAGGGGGACACCCCATGGCACTTACAAACATGTGGAGATGGAGAACGCAGGGTCCCACCCTGTGCAGCTCCGAGCACCTTCCTGTGTGCCCAAGGCCAGCTCAACTCTTGCCCCCCAGTTCCTCCTCCTCAACATGAATCTTCTCCAGGATCCCAGGGGGCCATAGGATGAGCTTCAGGCTGCTGCCGCGGGCCCTTCTCTGTGAGAACTGGGCCTGCACAGAAGGCCTGCCTTGTGTGCGAGCCATATTGCGTGGCCTTTGTCCCTGTGGGAGCGTCCCCTCCACACCAGCCATCTGGGCCTTCCCAAACCCAGGAGAGCTGCGGGGCCCCTCCGCACCCTTCCTGGCACTTCCTGCCTTCCCCGGCCGGCAGCCTCCATGCGGATGTGGACATGGTGTTGGCGGCAAGGTTTGCTGCCCACCTGACATCAGAGCCACAGTAGCCGGTCACTTCCCTTGCCCAGCCGTGACGCGTTTGCCAGAAGGAACTGCCCGGCAGGCCTCCTTTGCTGCATTGGCCGAGACAGGCCCCTCCTCTGGTCGGCTCCCACTGGTTTGTGGTCAGTCTCCCCACCAGTCTGGAAGCTCACAGGGGTCAGGGGTCAGGGCGCAAGGCTGAGTCATCCGTCTCCAGCTCCCAGCAAGGGCCACACAGAGAAAGAGCTCCGTGAGCACTGAAGGGTGGGTGGATGAGTGGAGGAGTAGACTAAGGAGTTAATGAAGGAATGCTTTGGTCAGATGGTGCGGAGGGCAGGAGGCCCATTTTGGCCACCGTGGCCAGTGCTGGCACTTACCAGTGTGGCGCATCACTCCACCAGTGGGCTGCGCCCTCTCATGTGACACATGGGCTCTCCTATGTCCACCCCGGGCTTGTGCTGTTGCTCTGTCCTGGACGCTGACCACCCTCCCATCCAGCTCTGGTGCCAGCTCCTCCACCCTGGTTAGCCCCGTCTTGGTGCTGGCCAGGCGCCGTGTGTGACAGGACTTCCTCCCCTCTGTCCCCCTGTGAGGGACAGGGTGTCTCCTTGCTGCCCCTCACAGGACCCGCCCCTGAGGTGCTCAGTGGAGGTGAGTGGGGAGCGAAAGGGCAGACAGAGGGTGGATGGAGCTGCATCTCTAGCCCCGCCTCAGTTTCCCTATCTGGGGCTGCAGTGATGACGAGGAGGAGGAGAAGGACACAGCTCTGGGGACGATGCCCCCCAACCCCCACTCAGGGTGTCCTACCTCAGGCCTGCCAGAAGGCTGTGACGCCTGCTCAGCACAGGGGACAAGAGCTCTTTGTGGGGACAGCCAGGAGGCAGGCGCAGCTTCCTGCCCAGCCACTGGCAGCATAGGCGTCTGGTCTGTGTTTGCTGAAGCCAGGCTGGAGAAGATCCCCCATGCACGCAGGCTACCAGGGAGTGACTTCCTGTCCCTGCTGCCTCCAAGACCAGGGCAGTTTTAACAAACTCCAGCTCTACCAGGTCTGAGGCTTTCCCGACATGACCTTGAAGCTATGAGAGGACAACTCCAAAGGCATGAGAGGGCTGTGGCAGCCCACCTCTGCCAGCACCCAGCACCGACCTTCCGGCCTCCCCTGCTCCTCCCAACCTCCCCCCAAGCCCCTTCCCAGCCCCTCCCCCACCTCCGCAGCTCCTCCTCCTCCTCCCCAGCTCCTCCCCAGCCCAGTCCCCACCTCCCGCAGCTCCTCCACACCTCCCCAGCCCCTCCCCTACCTCCCCATCACCACCAAAGTGGCTTGCTATTTTCCAAATCTAGCAATGCTGCTGCATTTGAACCAAGATGACCATGGGAAGTTACTTACGTGCACAACTCTGCTAGATTGTGCAGTGCCCAGCCTGCACAGCTGTACGCAGCAGCTCTTGTCCTCCAGCCCAGGTGGTCTCTGTAATAGCCTGCAAATACAAATAAATGGCTGACCCTCAGGTGGATAGCCGGATCTACATGCTGCCCAGGGACCTCCCTGATCCCTCTGGGCTACTGACCTCCCAAAACATACCACCCAGAAGGACACTGGCAGCATTTCTTGTGCCAAAGCTCATCAGGCTCAATTTCTAAACTCACAGTGGTCCCTGGGGCTCCAGGGAGGTGGGCTGCCTTGGTTGTCCAGCCTGCAACCTCGGCAAATGGTGGCCTGCTGCCTAGCCACGGTGGCTGATCTACCCCAGGTGGGCAGACTCTCTCCTGCCAGGTCATGGCCTTATCTCGGGAGGTGTGTGGGGAGGCAGTAGGCCCAGCCTCTGAGAAAGCCCAGGCCTCTTCATGAACATCCTGGCAAACTCCGCTGCCTCCCACCAGGCAGCCCATTAACCACTTCAGCTACCATCTCTCTCTGTGTCTGGAGCTGGACTGCTGAGGAGAGTCTTGCTGAGCACCAGCTGTATGCAGAGACTGTGATCTGGTGAGCCCCACCCCCATACTGCAGAGAAACAGGCTCAGCAGATCACAGGTGGGGCTGGAAAGGGAAAGGCCTGGGCGGATCCCAGGCTGAGAGGGGCGGTCAGAGCAGGGGAACTTGGGCCTCACCCTCCTCCTCAGCCCCGCAGACCCAGTGGGGGCAGGCAGGTGCCGTCCACCCCAGGGAGCCCTGGGAGGCAGACCAAGGGCACGACAGGACAAGACAGTGAGCACCATTTCTCAGTAACCGATATTTGATCCTCTTAAAGCAACTTTTTGAAGTTACTTAAGCAGTGATGACCGTTGACTCACACCAGCTGTGCGGTGTCCTCCTCCTTGCCTCCCGTCTCACTCTAGTTCTGACCGGTGGTTTCTCCATCCCAGCTCCTGCGCTCAGACCCTAGCCCTCACTTTCCCCGACCTTCCCTCCATCTCCCTGGCTTCAGTTGTCTTCCCAAGGTGTGGCTAGAGGGCTCTTGTCAAACACAAACCAGAGCTCGTCTCTCCCAGTAGAGTCTTCTAAGGCTCCCACTGGCCTCAGGCCCAAAGCCTCTCTGCTGACTATTTCACGACCTCAGGCCATGGCAGGAGCTACTCCCTCTGTCTTCCCCACACCATGTGGTGGACAGGCCTCACCATCCTGGCCCCTGCAGCCCCCAAGCCTCTCCCTCCGACCTGCCTCCTCTGTGCTCCTAGTGCCTGACGCTGCGCCTGGCCTGTGAGTGGTGCTCCATAAACACCAGCGGGGCTCAGAAACTCTGGGGGGCTCAGGCCCCAGTGAAGCCGACTGGGATTTCAAAGCTCCTCACCTTTGCGTAAGCATTGCACTGTGGCAGGTGGAATCTGTTTTCCAGCCAAAACTCCGCACCACACTGCAACAGAAATCTTAGCCTAGACAAGTCAGTAGTCTCAGGAGCAAGGGGTCGCAGACACTGGGGACAGGCCCCCCGCACTCCTATGCACAGGCTGCCAGCTCCAGGGCTGGTTGGGTTTGTAGGGAAGGCTGAAAGGCCTGGCTCCTTCCTCCCGCCCAGCTGGGGATGGCCAGTGCTGCGGGCTGAACTGTCACCCAAAATCCATATACTGAGTCCTAACCCCAGGACCCCAGGGTGGTCTGTGTTCCGAGACAGGCCCTTTGCAGAGGTCCTTAAGGGGAACGGTCGTTAGGGTGGGCCTGGTCCAGTACAACTGGTGTCTTACAAAAAGGGAGATTAGGACACAGACATGCACGGAGGGACGACCAGGTGAGGACACAGAGAAGACAGCGACTAAGCGCCAAGGAGACAGAACTCAGGAGGGATCAGGCTGCCCACTCCTTGATCTTGGACTTCTAGCCTCAGACTGTAAGAAATGTGTCTGGTGTCTGAGCCGCCAGTCTGGGGTGCTGCGTTCTGGCAGCTCCGGCTGACTGGCGCACTGAGATGCCAGGTCTGGGCAATGAGGTGTGAGCAGAAGTTTCGGGGTGGGGCTTCTGGGGAAGTTTGAGACACTTGCTGCTAATCCCCCTTGGCCTCCCCCACCTGCCTGCCTGGAAAGGAGTCGCCTGTTTGGAGGCAGTGGGGACACAGGATGGGGGAGGAAAAGTTGAATGCAGCCGGAGTCCTCTAACTGTGCACACCCAGACTTCTCCTTGCATGGGATAAACCCCCACCTGTGTGGGCCACTGCTCGGCGGGGTTTCTGTTCCTTCCAGCAGAACACACCCCTGCTGACAAACGTGTGGTCTTTTTTGTGCACATTTTCCCTCCGAAGTGCCCCTGCACCTCTGGGCCTCCCATCCCTCCCCTGAAAGGGGCGGCTTCTTCATGTCTACATTTAACCGCGTGCACCTTGCACGCCCGCGGCCACAGAGGCTGCCAAATCCAGAAAACACTTTGTGAACCAGGCAGGCCCTCCCACATCTCGCCTGCAGTTGGCAGCCGCGTCTGCAAGGCCGCCATGTTTGTGCTCACCACTTAGAGAGGACAGTCCTGACAAGTCCAGCTGTGACACCATCCTGCCTCAGCCTCGCTGGCCCTGTGCTTTGCTTGTCCTTGCAGCCCTTGTGTTGGCAAGAGGACACTAGACACCAGGACCTGGACCCAGGTCCTCGGGTTGAGGGGCGAGTTCCTGGCCCTTTCTGAGGCTTGGTTTCCCCATATGCTAACTCACAGAAGAGCCAGATTTCCCAAGACCCCTTTAGCCCCACCGGCCAGGCGGTGTGGGGCCGTGCTGGTGGAGCAGGCCTGGGCGCAGCTGGAGCTTGGGTGGCCATTGGTCTCTGGGCCCAGTTCCCAGAGGCTTGGCAGACCCTCCCTTTCCCAGCCTTTCATGACTGTGCGTCCCCCTCAGGTGCCGAGAGTCATTCTAGTCCGACTTTAATCTCAAGCTTATTTAAATCCTATGTCCTCCCTGTGCTCCAGGCCAACTTGTGGAGGGTGGGGGTGTGGGCTATAGGACAAGGCCAGGGCCCAGTGGTGGGCGTGGGGGGGGGTCCTGCTACTCCACCAGTGGCCTCTCTCCCTGAGGGCTGCCCCTGCGCCTTTGGCAAACTCTGCTGCTACCAGCAAAGCCCTCTGCGTGGTAAGCACTGGAGCAGGACATCTCTAAAGGGGTTGGGGCGGGGGGGGGGGTGGCACAGCCCCGACCTGGGAAGTCCAACTGACCCCATGCCCCAGCTATGCAGCTGCCCCCAGCCACACCCCCTGGGCTCACTGCTGGGTCCTCTCTCCCGGGCCTCAGCCCCCAGGCCAGCACTGCAGACCTCTCAGGCCAGCTGCCTCTGTTCTGACCCCTTGGCCCATAGGAACTCGCCAGGATGGGGAGACAGGTGGCTCCTGGACATCCCATCCCAAGCGCCATGCTTTCTCTCCAACCTCTGCTCCCACCCAAGCAGAAACTGGGCCTGAGAACTCTCGGCAGCACTTGTGGGGGACGGGGCAGGACAGGCCCTCAAGGGATGGAGAAAAGCCCAGCGTTGGGCCCTGGACCCACAGCGCACAGCCACAGCGACCCTGTCTCCAGCTCGCTCTCACTCCTTCCCTAGAGGCCGAGGCTCACACAGACCGTTCAGCTCAGTCAGCTCCCGCACCCGCACACGCCTCGGAACCAGATGGCCGGGCCGCGCTGCCACTTCCTGCCTGTTCCACCCCCAGCCAGACCACCCAGGGCGGAGATTAACTCTGCCTGTGTCCACCTTCGTGTGTGGACACGCACAGCATGTGGGCTTCTTTCCTGAGCCCTGGTGCAGTCCGTCCCCTTGCTGTGCACACAGGCAGTGCGTTTACCCTTCTCCTGGGGACAGGGGTCCCGGCTGTGCCCAGTTTGGGGCGGCTGTGAGCAGAGCTGCTCCAACCATCTCATGCAGGTCTCTGGGCACACGGAGACTTACCTCCTGGGTCTCAGGTCTGCGCCGTGCAGAGCTTCCTGTCTTCCAGAGAGCGCGTCCCACCTCCCACTCCCAGCGGCTTCACCCCAGGCTCCCTGGCCCCACATCTCACTGGCATGTCCCAACCTTCTCACTCTGTCCCCCCTGGTGGGCAAGCAGAAGGACCTCACTGTGGTTTGTACTGGCTCTTCCGATGGCTGCTGAAGCAGAGCGTCTTTCCATTGGATTCTTTCTTTTGGGAAATGCCCCTTTTCCTATTTGAGCCCAAGGCAGTCTGGCTCCAGGCCCAGGCCCTGTTCCCTCCCCAGGGGGCAGGGGTGTTGAGGAGCGATTCTCGTCCATGAAGAGCGTGTTGGTTCGAGCACTCTTCTCCCCACCCCTCCCCCCACTGCCCTAGAGACCCCAACCCAGCCCTGGTGGCAGAACAGCACTGCCATGCATTGGTCTGGACTCTCCTTCCTGCCTTGGAGCCTTGGCAACCTTCCCCCTCTGTGCCTCAGTTTCCCCACCTACCAAATGAGGGAGTTTGAACTCACAGCTCTATGATGAGCCTTCCAGCCAAGATCATTTCTCAGTGAAAGTTTCTCTGTACAATCATACCACAAAATAAATGCATCATATAACGTGCTAAATAAAATCTAGGAAAGGAGCATACCTGCTCACCCTCAAACAACAAATGCTGTTGTTTGGGGTGTGTCATTCCAGACCTTTTCCAGGAGTGACTTTTCTGAACATAATTATGCTCCTATCATGCATATAATTTTTCCTCTTGTTTCTTCCATCAACAGGATTGATGGGAGGATTGAGGGATTATTTCCTGAGGATACACTCCCAGAAACATTGCAGTCTGTGAACTCTGTGTGCGTGCAATGACTGATACAAGTTTGCTTTTCAAACTTGTTATTTGTGAAGCCAGCAGCAAAGCATGGGGGGCTGCCAGCTCAGCGCCCGCCCCAGTCCCCAGGCATTGCTGTTTCAAGACATTTTACCTTGATAGCTGGACAGAGAAGCCCTGAGGTTTTGTTTTGCGTGTGTGTTTCCTGGTATGCTGGGACAGCTCTCCAGGAGCTGGGCTGAAGGGGGGCCTTGTCCTCTGCTCTCCCAGGCCCTATCCCACCCAGCCCCATGGGTCTGGGGGCAAAGTGGACATGGAGAGTGCAGGCAGGTGCCAGAGCTGTGGTTTCTGGTCTCATCTAGACCAGATAACAGTGGTCAAGTCCAAAGGACCCAAGCTTGTCCCTCTTCATGTTAAGGGCCATGGAAAATAACCTGCTATCTCGCTTCTGTTAGTGCGCTTAAGCATAGAATAAAGGGGGGAGGGGAAGGAAGGTACATTCACACAGCGGGGGAGGAAAGTACGTTCACACGGCTGTCAATAAGATAAAATGACGGCTAGAACAGAGCCAAGATGCCCTGGAGCATTGAAACGCTCAAGGATTCCTTATGTATCCAAATAACAAAGAGTGAAAAGTACTCTGGCCTAGACAATAGGATGAATAGGATGTAGAATATATCTTTGACAGAGATTAATGTTGCCTTTAGCTTCTGTAGCCCTGCCTGCTCAACCAGATAACTTTCCTGGATGTGGTTTTTGCCTTTAAAAGACCCTGCTTCTTTTGGCTCGGGGCCGCTCTCTGTAACTGCCTACAGCGGTGCAAAGGGTGGTCGCTGGGCCCAGCTATTAAAGACTCATAATTCTCATAATTTGGCTCAGTTTTGGTGGTCTTTCTCTCACTCTGCACCATAACACTCCTTCTGCCACAGCTTGTGCCATTCTGGGAAGGGCACATCCTTGGGACCCCAGCCAACACCCAGGGTCATGCTCAGCCCCGCAGGTGCCTGTTCCTGTTGAGGCTCCAGGGGCCAGAGTCCCATCGCACGTGGGTGGGGCTGCAGCCTCCAGCTGAGAGAGGGCCCACCCAGCACACGGCACTGCTGCTGCCTCTCTGCCCTCGTCGCCCTGGGTGCAGGGGCAGCTCCACGGACTGGCCACCAGTCCAGTCTCCTGACCTCACCCAACCCCTCCCTGCCATCCAGCCACCCCAGGGCCCTCCGCCACCCTGCTGGCCTCCGTCTGGGCACCTCTGTGACCTCCCACCAAGGCCCCTGTGTCACTCCTCGTGCCTCTACCTCCACCTTGTCTGAGCCACGGGGGCCGTCACACCCTGCCTTGGAGCTGGGGTGCAGAGGCCCTCTCTGTCCCAAGCCCCCAGGCTCTGCACTCGGGGTCTCAGCAGCCCTGTGCTCCCTGCACTGACCTCAGGACCCAGCCTGGATCCTGCACCAGGTTTTCTAGGCCCAAACTTTCCCCCAAACCCCACTGCCTCTTTTCCCTTTCCTAGACCCAGTGGGGACATTCAGGAGGGAAAGGAACATACATGTTGGTGTCAGGGTTCCTGGCCGCTACTCCAGGGCCCAGGGAAAGGATGCAAACTTGAGGAGCCTGAGTTTCCCCACCTGTAAACTGGGGCAGCATCCCTGCATGGCGGGGCTCCTGTGAGAACTCAGGGAGATAATGGGCCCAGCTCAGATCAACGTTCCTCAGGTGGTAACTGCGCCTCCGCAGGAGGGCACAGTCTGGGAACTGAGAGCACTCAGGCAGCCCCACCCCCAGCGGGGTTCAGGGCAGAGAAACGGGGCTGGAGGGAACCTGCGGCTGTGTCCTGGCCTGGGGTCAGCCTGGTGGGGACTGGGCTTCTGCGAGAGTGTGGGGGACATATGGAGTGAGCTGGGGCTGAGGCCTCTGCCTGGAGGGCAGTGATCTGGTCACAGAGAGAAGGAAGGAGGAGCTCATGCCACAGGGCCATCGCTGCTGGGGCTGGGGCTCTGCTCTGAGCCTGGACACTGTAGCTCAGCCAGCTGTGCGGGGGACCCCTGCAGCCAGGCCTGTGAGCATGGATCATTTTGGGGCCCAGCCCTGAGTTTATAGGTATTAGAAGTTTCTCCAAAACATCCATTTTCTCTTGGCTTTGAAGCTGTTTTTCCTCAAACACATATGCGCGCGCGCACACACACGGGCGCACACACACACACCAAAACCAAAACCAAAGGACCAGCAGGATCTGGACACTTCCACTCACCCACTTCTCGGTGGCCATGTGCCAGGCCACTGTCGGTACGTGATCACCACCAACAGCTGCCCTGGAACGTTTCAGCTGAACAGAGCAGTGGCCCTCCCTGGCTTGAACCTGCTGTGCGAAGGGTCAAGTAATGTCCTCCAAATTCCATCGGCCCCTCTGAGGACAGGGGACAAGTGGGCCTCCTGCTCAGAACTTTGCACAGGCTGTTTCTTCATCCTCCAACACTATTCCACTTATTGCCCACCCAACTTCCTCTCCTCCAGGGGCTGTTCCCAGACCAACCCTCAGTCTAACCCCAGCTCCCCAGCCCCATCACCCACCCATCCCCACCAGCCCCAGGCCTGCTTCTGTGCCAGGGCCGAGTTACAGGGGTAGTGGGCTGGGTTACAGCTCTGCATCCTCCTCAGGGTCTCCAGAGCCACGTCTATGACAAGGGCCCAGTTAATACGCTGGACAAAGGCCTCGATGGACTGGGGACCTGCTAGTTCCTGGGGTGCAACTGAGTCACAGACCCCTGCTCTCTGCAGACCCCGATTAACAGGTCAGTGAGTGGAGTCATTGCACTGTACCCTCTGTCAGTGTGACAGCCATGGTCATAGCTGGCTCACCTCCTCCAGGGAGCCCTCCTAAGCCTGCCAAGTCAGTGTCTCCCTGTACCTGCCATCAAATCACCTCTCTCTCTGGTCATTTCCCAGTGCGGGCTCCTTGGAATCTAAATCAGGTCGTGTGTCCATCTCGTGTCCCTCAGCAGCACTCGGCGTGTGTCCACCAAGCATCCCCCCTGCAGGTGCCGTTCCAGGGTGTGGGTGTGCAGGGCGGAAAGCAGAGCCCTGCTCCTGTGGAGCCGGCATTCCAGCGGGGACAGGTGGATGTGAGAAACAGAAGACAACCGGTGAGTAGACATCCGAACGCTAGACAGTGGTGAGCGCTTCCAGCAGAGCGTTGGGCAGGGGCCTAGCCAAGGGTGGTGAGGGCAGAGAGGGAGGTGCCTGTAGGACCCACCCGCTGGCTGTGGCAGAGGTGGTGACAAGGTTCTAGCTCCTGCAGGAGGCGGAGGCTTCAGGACTTGCGGATGGGCTGTGTACAGCCTGTGGGAGAGAGTGACAACTGCGCCCAGGCTGTTTAGCCCAAGCTACAGCAAGGGTGGCGTGACGGTCCCAGGATGCAGCCCTGGCAGAGCCAGTTTCAGATGGACCCAACTCAAGCCCCAGCTCTGCCATTAGAGCCCTGTGACCAGGGACAAGTGCCCGAGGTCCCTGGGTCTCGGTTTTGTCTGTGCAATGGAAACCATGCCTGCCACTCGTGTCTGGGAAAATTGGCTGAGGCTGGCACTCGGGGTGCCTGCGCACAGAGGTGTGATTGTTGCTGCTGCACCCCTGAAAGCTTGTCACTTGCTGCACCCTCAAAGAGCGCTGGCCCACTCCGGCACCCGTCCTGCTCAGAGCCATGGACACACGGGCTCCTGCCTGTGGCTTCTCGTGCCAGCAGCCCCCAGATCACATCTGCCGCCTCGCTGAACCCTGCACCTGGGAACACCTGAACATGGGCAGCTCCAGCCAGGCCCGAGGATGCAGCCCTCAGTGGCCAAAACCCTGGCCCTTGCTCCTTGCCAGTGCTCTTCGTCTTGCTCTTTCCGAAGGCAAAGGCAGAGCTGATGAATTGCTCGTGGGAAGTACCTCACTTCAGGTGCGGGCAGCGTTTCAGACTTTGAGGACCCAGCATCTCGTCCACCACAGGCCTGGGTCCAGCGTCCTGCTTTGCCCGTCTCTCCCCACCTGCCAAGGGAGCCTATCCCAGCCTGACTAGGACCCAGCCTCCACCGCCTGTCACCCTGTCCCCTCTTTCCTAGTGGTCTCAGCCTAGGGTCTTCTCCTCCAGGAAGCCTTCCCTGAGCCTCGCCCTCCCTCCCAGCCCTATGTGCCCCCTCCTCCTTCCTCCCTTAAGCTGAACTTGGCCTTGAACTTCTTTTTCTCTAATATCCGCTTAACAGACACCTCAAGTGCATGGTCTGTGCCAGGCTCCATTGTAAGGACCTGACAGACAGTGACTTACCTCATCCTTACACCTCCCGGTGACTGTCCCATTGAAACCTGGGCACAGAGAGTGTAGGTAATTGCCCAGTGTCACACAGCCGATGGGGACGGAATGGGCTTCAGACAGATGCTTGGCTCTTGTATTGGGGCTGCCTCAGAACACACATTTCCTGCTGTCGTTGCCAGCCACCTGCCTGTCTTCCACAGGGAGCTCCCAGGCACAGCCCTGTCTGACTCCCCGAGTAGGCGCTGGCCCAGCCTGTCCCAAAGCAGAGTCAGGGCTTGGGAGTGTTGAAATGCAGGAGCCCTCTCCTGGAGCACTTGACAGGTGAGGAAACTGAGGCACAGGCAGACAGCCTTGCATGCCACTAGATGTGGAGTCCAGCCTGGGGCTGGTGGCCCTCCTAAGCCCCGGCTCTGGGTGAAGGCAGGACCTGTGCTCACTGGCTGGGCCAGTGGACCCATTGGTGAGCCTCTCTGTTCTCACCTGAGGGTGATGCCCCACGCATGTGTGATTGAACCCCGCGTGAGTCCCGCATGATCCCATAGTACAGAGTGCCCAGAGCTTTAACCTCTCTGGTACCTGTTTGAATGCAGATTCTGAGTCAATGGATCCAGAGATGTGGCCAGCGACTGGCATTTCCAACAAGCTCTGGGGTGACACTGAAGCTGCCCCACTGTGGACTCTACTCTGGGAAAGGGCCAATCGGGCTATAAAATGCCCAGCGCAGGGCCAAGAACATGTGGAGCCCCCTCAGCTGTCCCTTGGTCACCTAGGAGTACTGTCACTACCTGGGCACACAGGGGGCAAGGCAGATTTAGGGATTCGCAAACTGAACCCTGTGTGTCTGGCTGAGGCGCTCAAAGAAGGAAAACAAATTGTTCGCAGCTATCGTTAGAATTGGGGAATTTGCCAGTAATTTGGAGGAAATTAGCCCAGAGTCCAAAGGACAGATGGGGCCTGGGAGCGCGGTTCTGGCCTCTCCCCATATTGAGGGGTTGTTTGTTCCCACACAGGGGCGGAGAGACCAGAATGTCATCTTCTTCTCACAATACAAATAAGTCTTGGCCTTGGCTCCTGTCTGTGGCCTTCAAATAGGAAAAACAATCGGTGTTGACTTGACGTCTGGTGGAGGAAGTGGGACACAGTCCCCCGCATAACACGAGGCTGGCCAAGTCAGCCAGCCAGTGCGGGGCGGAGCCCCCACGCTCACCAGGCCTGTATCCAGGCTGAGGAAAACACAGCCCCGCCCTCAAGGGTGCCCACGAGGACCTAGCAGAGGAGGCGGGGCTGAGAAGCTGCCAGTGGCCACAGTTCCACATGCCAGGCCACGGCCTCTTCTGTTCTTTTTCCTGTGTAGATGGGAAGGTGGACCTAGTCCATGGAGCTGGCAATCCCCAAACTTACCTACTGGTTTCTAAAATCTCCACTCTCCACCAGGGAGCCCAGGGTACTTGGATCTCATTCCTTCTTCCTCCCTCTTGCCTTTTGGTCTGAGAATGTTCTCCATCCCCCACCTGGGGCAAATTTCCTGGTGCCACGTGAGTGCTTCCTTACCATGGCTTACCACAAAACCCTTTCTTTAAGCTTGTTTTTAAATAAAAGTTGTATGTGCATTCAAAATTCAAAATTTTTACGATGAAAACTATAAAACACTGATGAAAGAAATTGAAGATGTCTCAAAAAAATGGAAAGAATTAATATTGTAAAAATGTCCATACTACCCAAAGTGATCTATAGAGTCAATGCAATCCCTATCAAAATACCAGTAACATTCTTCACAGAAATAGAAAAAACAATCCTAAAATTTATATGAAACCATAAAAGAGCCCAAATAGCCAAAACAATCTTGAGCAAAAAGAACAAAGCTGGAGACATCACATTACCTGACCTCAAAATATACTACAAAGCTAGCAACCAAAGTATGGTACTGATATAAAAATAGACACACAGACCAATGAGACAGAATATACAACCCAGAAATAAATCTACTCATTTACAGACAGTTGATTTTTGACAAAGGTACCAAGAACATACATTGGGGAAAGGAAAGATGGATATCTGTAAGCAGAAGAATGAAATTAGACCCCTATCTCTCACTGTACACAAAAATCAACTTAAAATGGATTAAAGACTTAAACGTGAGACCTAAAACTATGAAACTACTAGAAGAAAACAGGGGAAATACTTCAGGACATTGGTCTGGGCAATGATTTTTTTGGGTAAAACCTTGAAAGCACAGGGAAGAAAAGCAGAAAATAGAGAAATGGGATTATATCAAACTAAAAAAACTTTTACAGAGCAAAGAAAACAAGCAACAGAGTGAAGAGACAACCTAGATAATGAGAGAAAATATTTACAAACTAACAATCTGACAAACGATTAATATCCAGAATGTATAAGGAACTCAAACAACTCAACAGCAAAAAACCCAAATAATTTGATTTAAAAATGGGAAAATGGTCTGAATAGACAATTCTCAAAAGAATACATGCAAATGGCCAACAGATATATAAAAAAATGCTCGACATCACTAGTCAGGGAAATGAAAATTAAAACCACGATGAGATATTGTCTCACCCCAGTTAAAATAGCTATCATCAAAAAGACAAAAAAAGAAATCCTAATAGTAAATGCTGGTGAGGATGTGGAGAAAGGGGAACTCTTATACACCATTGGTGGGAATGTAAATTTAGTACAGCCACTGTGGAAAATAGTATGGATGTTCTTCAAAAAAACTAAAAATAGAGATACCATTTGACCGAGTAATCCTGTTACTGGACATATATTCAAAGGAAATGAAATCAGTATGTTGAAGAGACAGCTGCATCCCCATGTTTATTGCAGCACAATTCGCAATACCCAAGATATGGAATCCACCTAGGTGTCCATCAACAGCTGGATGGATAAAGAAATCGTGGTACATAGATGCATGGGAACACTATTCAGCCTTAAAGAAGAAGGAAATCCTGTCATTTGTGGCAACACAGATGAGTCTGGAGGACATTATATTAAGTGAAAGAAGAAGGTGCAGGAAGACAAATACTGCATGATCTCAGACATGTGGATCTCACAGAAGTAGAGAGTGGAGGTGGTGGCCAGAGGCTGGGAAGAACAGGGGGTGGGCGTAGGGAGAGGTTGGTTAGTGAGCACAGAATTATGGAGAGGAGAGTAAGTTCTATGTTCCAGAGCACAGTAGGGTGACTACAGTCAACAATAATTTATTCCATACTTTAAAATAGCTAGAAGAGAGAATTTTGAATGATCCCAACACAAAGAAATGATAAATATTTGAGGCGGTGGATACCCCAGTTACCCTGACTTGATCATTGCACATTGTGTGCATGCACTGAAACGTCACGTGCACCCTATCAATATGTGCCATTATTACATATCAGTTAAAAAGTCCAAAAATCATGGGGAAAGGTTGTATGTGCATATAATCTAAAGAGTTAATAATGCCCAAGGCTTGCCTGCCATGCCCCTCACCCCTACCCACCCTGATCACTCGTCCCCAGAGGCAACCACTTCCTTTTTTTAAAAAAGCTTATTATTTTGGTACAGGCATACCTCAGAGATATTCAATTTCGGTTCCAGACCACCTCAAGAAAGCAAATATCACCACAAAGCAAGTCACACAAATTTTTGGTTTCCCAGTGTATATAAAAGTTATGTTTATACTACACTGCAGTCTATTAAGTATGCAATGGCATTATGTCTAAAAAATGCATATACCTTAATTTAAAAATATTCTATTGCTAAAAAACGCTGACATGGAGACATGAAATGAGCACATGCTGTTGGAAAAATGGTACTGATAGATGAGCTCAAAGCAAAGTTGCCCAAAACCTCCAATTTGCGAGAAAAACACAATATCTGCAAAGTTCAACAAAGTGAAGCACAGTAAAAGAAAGTATGCCTGTATTTACATCTGTATTTCTAAATAATATTCTCATACTGCTACTGCTGAATCTTCCAGCTTAGTGGCTCCCTACTGGCTTCTGCTCACAGAGGTGCTAGCGTCTCTCACGCCCTGCCCCACCCCCGCATCCTTCCCATCATCCTGCCCCAAACACAGCGAGTGCGATTTGGGTGGGGTTGTTTCAGGTCAGGATCTTTAGGGTGGAGAGCAGCACTTCAGTGGTTAGGGAGACCCAAGATGGAAAGAGATTCCATTCCTTACAGGTCCTGAGGGCACACTGCACCCCCAGGGCTGCCCACACCCAGAGGTCAGGAGGCGTGTGAGCGGGAGAGAGACAGGCACGTGGGCCAACACCTTTACTGGGTCCTGGGCATTATCCAAACAGATTTCCTGTGGGGGTTTAATTGATGTGTTTAAAGCAAGCAGACACGAGTTCCAGGAGATCACACTGTGACTAAGGGGTGTCACTGTGGCATGTCTGCACAGTCCATGCGGGGTGCAGGAGTCAGTGGGGTGAGTCCAAGAGGTCACACCGGCTGTCCCACCAGTGACCAGGAGGGCGTCACATAATGGATTGGCCACACCTGGGAACTGGAGGAGGTGCAGGGCTGGGAACTGTGTCAGGGGGCTGAGCCCTGCTTCAGTGTGAGAAAGTCCCACTTGTATTCACAATGAGTGCTGAAGAGATGTGAAATCATAGGGATCCGCTACATACGCATGATTACATAAACGCAACTCGCAGCAGAGCCCGAGGGCCCTGGCACTGCTGGAGAGGCTGTAATATACTACAATTACTTTTCCTTTCTTAACTTTTCCCACAGAGATATTAATCACTGTTATTTTATCACATGTGCATGAATCTAATGCTAATTCAACCCCCGACTCTGCCTATTGTTTGCACCTTCGTTGGTCCAGCCTCCCTCCCTTGTTTTGTTGGAGCTCGTGCTGTGTGCGCTTTCTAAGGAGGGATCTGGGGAAGTAAAATTACTGTGATCTTAAATGTCTGGAAATGTCCTCATGTGATCCTCACGCTTGATTGACAGTTTGGCTGGGTATATAATTCTAGCTGGGGAATAATATTGCTTCAGGAAAGGTGGGCAGAGGCCAGCTTTGCAGGAATCGCTCCATCATCTTCCAGGTGCCAGTGTAGCTCTCGTCAAGTCCAAAGCCCTTCTGATTCCTAATTCTTCATTTGTGACCTTTCCCTCTTCTATTACCTATGCAAAAATTAAATGGGAAGGTCTCGTTTGGCCTTCACTCCTGTGTCCTTCTAATAGGAAGAAGTAGGTGTTGATTTTACATCTGATCACAGAAGCTGGAGTACAAAATCTCAGAATAATCCCAGGACTAAGCAGTGGGATTTTTTTCCCTCTCAAACCCATCTAGCGCAGAGACCCTGGGACATTACAGAGTAAGGGGAAAGAAAACTACAATCAGATTACTAGTATCTCGAGCGTCACACCTGTTTACTGTGAGGATTGGCTGAGGCAGCAGCTGTGGCCTGCAGATCAGGGTACCTGTTGTAGCAGGCCCACAGCAGCTGGTGCTTCTAGCACTTTCTCCTGCACCAGAGCAGCTGCTCTCTCCCCATCCACCCACCTGGAGCAGGGGCCTTTTTCCTGAGGGAATGTACCTGGCCCTGGCCCGCCCATGCAGCAGCCCTCTCGGGTCTCCAGCCCCCAGTTACCGTGTGCGGGAACAGGCTCTGCTGACCAGCCAGGGAGCACTCTGGGCCCAGTGACCTCATGGGCAGCATGAGGGGAGGATTTGCACATGGAAACTGGCAAATGCTACGCTTGATGCTCCTCCAATCAAAAGCTGGTTGTTAAACACCAGCACAGCACCCCGTGGGACAGTGGCTGAGTGCCTCAAGCCACATCTCCTAACCCACATCACCAGGGCTGGAGCTCTGCATGTGGAACAGCACTCACAAAGCCAGCGATGGGTGCACGTGTAGCGGTGTATTCAATGGACAGCGAACACAGCTTCTGGGAGGATCACGGTGGGGAGGAGGCGGGGCGGGTCCCTGGGAGGAGCTCTCCCCGCAATGCAAAGCCCAGGATATTCCTAGGAACTTGGAGAAGCATCTTTTCTCCTCAGGAGGCTGCAGCTGCTGCAGGAAACCTCTTTCCTGCAGGGTCAGAAGACCCCACTCACCAACACCCAGCACCTAGTACGTGGTGCCTCTGAGTCAACGAATAGACGTCCCACTGGGAGCCCTGGGCATGTCACTTTATTCCCTGAACCTCCTTCCTCATCTATAAAATGGGGACATAAGTCTGACTGCCCAGGGTGAGGTCCAGAGGAGGAACCACCCCTTGTCAACTGCAATGCAAATGCAGGTTTTACCTTCCAGTCTGAAGGTCTGCACTCACCCTAACCCTAGCCCTAACCTCCCATGGCTCTGCAGAGTCCAGCTGTAAACAGAGCCCCCCACCCCTGCTTTTGGAGGGAGGAAGAGAGGAGTCAAGGGCAGCACAGGGCACGTGACCCCGACTCAGCTGAACCTTAAGGCTGCATTTGCCAAATGCCCCCCAGGGACTCTTGTGCCTTCCTTTAAGGACAACCCTGAGTGAGGTTGTCAGATGCTGGGGGGCACATGTGGCCCCAGAGGCCCCTGATGCTGCAGGTAACCCTTGGAGGGGAGGTGGACGCTGTCCCCTCCTGTCTGCACTGAGTTTGAAGTGGGATTGTCCTGGCTCAGAGCACAGGCTATGGGATTAAAACCACAGTGCTGCCCGTGCATCATGGGCCTCAGTTTCTTCATCTGTAAAATGGAGAGAAGAGAGCTATTTTGAAATTTAATGATGCAATTGGCCTCACAAAATGACCCCTCCCTAAGTTATTTTTGTTCCCTCAGACTTTACCAGTCAAGCCCAACAACCAGCCTTAACTAGTCTCTCATGGGACCCCCCCACCCATCCCCAACAGCAGATTCTTGACTCAGACCACCTGCACACCCCAGACTTCCAGCCCACACACCACCTGACTTCCATGACCCACAGTACAAGCCTTTGCCCCTAGTCAAGGGGACAAATTTGAGACTATTTCTCCTGACAGACCTCTTTCGCATTAAAATTCGTTCTTCCTTGGCAATGCTCCTTGTCTTGTTCATTGGTTCTTTGAGCAGTGAGTGACGAGACCCAGGCTGGGCCCTTTTCTGGGTTTGGTAGCAAAGAGACCTGGTTCAGTGAGCACTCGGAGTGCACAGTAAGTCCTCATGTGTGCTGTTCCTGCCCTGCTGCAGCTGCTGGCCTGCAGGGTCGTGGTGGGCCCAGATGCTCATGACAGCCAGCCCCCTCTGGCTCCATCAGGACTTGTCACAGCCCTACCCCAGCCCTCCCTGTCAGGCAGTGTCTCATCGTGCTTTTGGGACCATCACAGCCAAGTCTAGTTTGCTCACCAGGGTCAAGCCAGGGAGACCACACCTTCCAGAAAGGAGGTGGCAGAAAGCCCAGCCCGTGAACACTGGCCCATGGATGCTCCGGCAACCTGAACCAGGTAGGCTGGGGCCTTCTAGACCTAGTGAGGATTGCTCTGGAAGCTGCTGTCTTGCAGGCAGTTGAGCATGGCTGGGAGGGCGGCCATGAGACAGACAGACAGGGCAAGAACTTGGAGAGTCTGGGGTGCCAGGGTGAGGAGCCAGCTCTTGTCCTGAGGCCTTGGGGCTGCTGGAGGGTGTGGTCTTATCAGCGTGGGGGCGAGTGAGCTGGAGGTGTCCAAAATGACGTCTGGGTGACTAGGGCAGGGCTGAGGTGTGACGTTGCTTAGGAGGTCACTGGGTACCTGGCCAGGTGCTCAGGAGGGGGCACCCCCAACATCATCGAGGGCCATCTGGGATGCCTGGATCGCCCGCTACCAGATCATGCCTCTCGGGTCTCTGTCCTGGTGGACTTTTCCTAGGGGGGCTGCGGGTCTGACTCTGCCTGGTTCTCCTGCATCAGTGCCTATGTGGGAGTTTTGGGGTTTCCAGAAACCCTTCTGTCCCCTTCACGGGCTCCTGCATGGTGTGCCAGGTGGGCAGTTTTCCTCGGCAGTAGTGTTGCCCTGCCTTTGGGGTGCACTGCTAGGCGGGTATGGGTCTTAGTCTGTTTGGCTGCTATAACTAAGTACCACAGACCAGGTGGCTTGTAAACAACAGGCATTTCTTTCTGACAGTTCTGGAGGCTGAAAGTCAGGGTGCAGGCATGGCTGGGTTCTGGTGAGGGCTGCCTCCCCGGCTTGGGAACAGCCACCTTCTTCCTGTGTCCTCACACGTGCAAAGAGGATGAGAGAGCTCTCTGGGGTCCCTTTCATCAGGGCACTAATCCCACCGTGAGGGCTCCACCCTCATGACCGAATCACCTCCCAAAGGCCCCACCTCCTGATACCTCACTGGGGGTGAGGGTTTCAACACACGAATTCTGGGGGGACACAATATTTAGTCCATAGAATTACGGCACCCGAGTCTCTGAGGGACCAGCCCTCGTGGATACGGGCTGGGTCAGGGCCGACTTCCCCACCAGGCATGGAAGACAGTCCCAAGGGCCCATGCTTTGGGGGACTTATGCAAATGTTTAATTTGAATTTCTTTTAAAGTCAGAATAAAAAGTAAACATAATAACAATGAACATATAGTCATGAATCCATACTCACGAATCAAATTCATCGTTGTATAAGCAACTGTTAAATACACTTTTAGTTTTTCAATGGGGGAAGAGGGCCGTGTCAGCCACCAGGTGGCTTGGGTTGGCTGGGAGGGGGCGTGTGGGCTGCGTGAGCTGTCGGGATCTGAGGCAAACCCCTGAGCACCTGTGTCCGCCATACGGCAACTTTTCCTGCCCTGTGTGTCCTTGGATGTAGGTTTTCAGATGGCGACCTTCAGGGACGGAAAACCCTGACCAATTACTGGGCTCCTTTGGACTCTCTGGATCACAAGATGCAGAAACACAATTCAAACCGGCTTAAGCCAGAAGGGCAATTGATTGACTCAGTGACTGATAAGGCTAAGAGTATCAATCCTTACTCAGGTACGACTGGATCCAGGGCTCAGACAGTGTTGTCAGGCCCTGCCCACACCTGCCCCTCTCAGCTCCTCCGCTCTCAGCAGCCCCCTAGTGCCAGCTCAGCTGCCTCAGTGGTAGAGACCACCCCTCCTCAGCCCTGGGAGCTCCTGGTTGGCCCTGAGAGTTTGGGTCCCCAGTGCCCTCACAGTGACCAGCCCCTTGGCTCTGACAAGCTCAGGTGGGAGGTGGCTTTGCACGTCCTGACCTCCCACTGAAATGGACGTGGTGTTCTCGCTCTTTCCTCTGGACACTGGAGGCTCGGAGCCTGGGTGTGTGGGATGCCGTGCCTGGTGGCCACTGGAGAAGTCTTGTGGAGCTGAGAGGGAGCCATGCAGCTGCCACATGGCGGGGGTGAGGGGTGTGAGTTCACTGGGTGTGCACCTGACTGTCACAGACAGACCAGTGGCCTCCTGCCTGCCCCCAGCTCCCCCATCCACCCCTCCTCCAGGGCTCTGGGCTGAGCCCAGGCCACAGGACACCTCCCTGGACACCTCCTGTGCCCATGTCACATGCCTCAGAGGCTCCTTTAAAACATGAGGAGCCAAAACCTTCATGATCCGGCTCCTCCTAGTAGCCATGGGGAAACTGAGGCTTCGCCTACCTCTCCTGAAGGCCTTCGAGGTCTCCTTGTCTGTGGGTCTGGGGCAGCTCAGCACCAGGTCCCCTGCCCACACTGGTCCTTGCACACCTCGTCCACCCCGGTGCCTGGGCCTCCTCTCCCAGGAGCACAGCTCAGGGACTTCTGCACGGGGCCCTAGCAAGCCCGAGAGGCTCAGGCCTAGGGCCAGCCGGCACCCTGCAAGTGAACAGGCACTGCTGTCTGTGCCCAGAGCCCTCCACAGACACACCGGCCACGACCAGGCCTCCCTCCTGCAGCCACCCCGCCCAGGCCCCGTGCACTGCCCACACAGACACCAGGTCTGCGCCAGGCACAGACACTACCTCACCCCGCCCAGGTCCGCCAGCCTGCGGGACCTTGGCCATGGCCATCTGGCCAGTGTCAGAGGGGTACAGACATTCCTAAGTCTGTGTCAGACAGGCTGTGGGCTACAGGATGAGTGTAGGGGGCGAGGGAGGAGCACAGACCTTTCCTGAGGAACAGGCCCCTGCGCAGCCTGACCACAGAGATCTGAGACTCACAATGACCCTGTGAGGTGGGGACTCTGGCACCATCTGACAGATGAGGAAACAGGCCTGAGAGCTGGACTGACTAATTCAGAGTCTCGCAGCAGTGGGTGAGGGGCTGGGACAGCGCATCACGCCCGCCCCGGTCCAGAGCAAGCCCCCTGGCCACGCTGCCTTTCTAACTGCAGGAGGCCCAGCAACCTCCTGGAATTCACCAGTGAGCCCCAGGCCTGAACCCTTCACATGGCGACAACGTCAGGAGGTGACCCCAGGGCCCCCTGTCTGCTGTGGTCCAGACGTCCAGGGTAGAGGCTGCGCCCAGGGCCAGGACTAGGTGAGGAGGGGCAGGCAGAGAGGGGTGTTAGAGGCACCAACCTCACGTGTGAGCCCTGGGAGCAGGTGCCGCCTTGAATGTGGCCCCTTACCCGGCCCTGCATTTGTCCCCTGAGTTTCCAGTGAGGCTGGCTGGGGTGGGGGCTGCGGGATGCATGAGGTTTGGGAAATGAAGGCCGCTTAGAGCATGAGCAGGTGGACAAGACATCCCTGGACCCCTTTCAGCTTCAACATTCTGGAATCCAGAATCTAGAATTCACTTTCACATTTGAGGAGTCAGATCTATGGTTCGAAGAGAGATTCTCCCTGGAGGGCTGCACTCTTAAAATAGTCTAAGATTTTTATCTGTTAACAATAATCCATTTCTTTCCAATTTTAAAAGGAACACATTCTCATCAGACACAGTGGGGCGCAGTGGTCAGAGCCCGGCTGCTGGAGCCGCCGCCTGAACGCACCGTCTGACAGCAGCTGTCAGACCTGGGGAAGGCCTGTGCCTCAGTTTCCTCACTCCTCCCAAAGCGTGGACAACAACAGTAGCTCTTTGACAGGGGCGTGGCCAGGATGTGGCAGCAGAGGCAGCGTGTGAGTGTATCTAAGTGTCTCCTCGCCTGGGTACGGAGAATTTAGAAGACACGAGATAGTGAGAAGGAGCCAGTTCTGACACGACCTCAGGGGTACCGCTGTGAGCACCGCTGCAAACCGCTGCTTCCCTGCGCACGGTCTAATATTCTGCACTGTGACGTCCCACGATCCTGTGGTCCTGGTTCCAGAATGCCTAGAAACCCGTGTCTCCCCGGGCCCTCCGAGGCTGACCTCCTCCCCACTCCCCGTCAGTCCCAGGACCAGTGGCCGTTGGTCCTGCTGCTCCCAGCACCAGCCACAAGCATCACTGTCTTGCAGCTCACCATGGGGGGCTCCTGGGGGTGGCTGGAGCCTCTGTGCCCATCTCTGGGTGCCCAGCATGGGAGAGACACTAACAGCATACTCCCATCCTCCTTCCAGGGATTGCTGACCTGGCAGAAAACCTTTCCCTATTTCCCAAGAGCCCCCACCCCTGTGGAGATCTGACCCTGGTGACACACCCTGACCCCTAGGGGAGCGTCGTCCTGACTGGGCAGGCTTTGAGGCAGGAGTGGCATCATTCATTCATTCACCATTCCTCGCTAATTCACCTGTGACCCTGGAGCACCTGTTCTGATGCGGGCATCATTCCGTGTCCACGCTGGAGTGAGGAAGGCTGGGCCCTGTGTCAGGCGGGTGCAAAGAGATCCCCGGCTCAGTGCAGGGAAGCTAGGAGGACGTGAGCGGGTCTCCTCACCTCAGCACCCTGGACATCTGCGGCAGAGCCTGCTCTCTTCGGGGCTTCCCTGCACACTGCAGGACAGGAGCAGCGGCCCCGCGGCACGACAACCAGTGACGTCCAGACTGTGCCGAACACCCCTGGGAGCCACATCATCCTACTGAGAGCCACAAGACCAGCGGTGATCTCGAGTGTCCCTGGGGGCTGGCACTGTTCTCCCTGCTCTGCGCTGGTTATGCGGGGCACACCTGCGTGCAGAGCCTCTCTCAGTGTGAGGCAGCAGGAAGCTCATTTAAAAATCACAGGAAAATAAGATGAAGGGGCTGTTATCAGGTTTCAGGGTCTTCAGTGAGTTCTGAGGGTGTCAACAGTGGGACAGAGTCTCAAAAAAGCCCTGAAGAAGTCAATCTGAGGCTGCTTTGAAAAAAATACAGATCTCCCCCAAGGCGGAGGTCAGCTCCACACACTCGGCCTGGGTGACCGTTGGTGCACGGGGCTCCTGTCCTGACCCCACACTTTTAGGAGATTCCTGGGCACTGAGTGCCCCAGAGGCTGACATGCAACAGGCCCCAGCGATGGCGCTGAGTGGGCGCAGCTTGCGCAGTGACATGGATGGCTGATCGAGTGGGCCGTTGTCTGAGCTTCTTGCTAAACCACTTTGAAGTTTCAATGAACAAAAGACAGGCATGTTTTCATTACTGTTACTATATTAATGACAAGCCTGGAAGCAACCTAGAGGTCCAATAACAAGACCTTAGATACGTTATTGTGTCTCCACATGGTGGAAAATTAGGCAGCAGTTAACATCTGTGCATGGAGAAAGTTCTCACATGGCATGACGTCAGGGGGAAAGCAGGACTGAGACCGACTTCTAGTATGTTCTCAACGCAACAAGATTCAGACATAGAGAAAAGACTGGAATCAAGAGGAACTAATAAGATGGAGAGAGATCCTATATCTGCGGTTAGGAAGACGCAGTGTTCCCAGACGTCAGTCTCTAAGATCGTCGTCATCCCAGTCAGAACCCAGCAAGTTACTCTGTGGTTAGTACAAAAGACGGGAAGATGTCACTGCATGCTGATGTCATGAGTGATTTTTATTTTTTTCTTTGTGATTTTCTGAATTTTATGCAATAAACGTGTTCCTTTTAACATTAGAAAAGAGCAAAAAGCCTTTTAAAAAAGAAAAAAATGTGAAAGAAAAAGCACAGGCCACAGACAGGCTGAGGCAGATGAGTTTAGCAGCAGAGTCTTCTGGAGCTGCCTGGATGGGGCCCAGGAGTGTCACTGGGGCTGGCTGTCACAGGTCTCCTCTGGTGGGGAGATCATCTTGCAGAGGGGTTAGATTCAGGCTGGCCTGGGGTCTGGGTGCTCTGTGATTTACATCTGCAGAGAGGGAGCAGCTGGGAAGCATCACACTTTCCATGGCCTGCATGGCCTGAGAGGGGATTATTTCTCCAGCTGGCGTCCTTTATTTTAAAAGGTCTTTATAATAAATGATGGAGCAGATATTTTCAAGAAATTCAACTGCAGTTCTTCACAGTCAAGTTCTTCTGTCTGCAGAGTCCATGGTAGAAAGGCCACAAAGAAGTCCATGAGCACTCAGGGGCTCACCCCTCACACTCTGCTCAGCCTTCAAGGCCCAGCCCCAGGGGCCCTCCAGGAAGCCTCCTCTGATTTCCTGGGCCCACAGAGTTCCCTCCCTCACCCACAGCACTTTCCCTGCTCGGTCCTGGGTCTGCAAAGGGGATCGCACTAGAGACAGGACACATCCCTTCTCGCTACCTCCTGAATGTGTGATGGGCTTTGTTTGGGTTACCCAACATCTGGCCAGGGGGCGAGGTTTGGAACAAGTAGTTGATCCCAGGAAGCCCTGGCAGGGGTGTGGGGAAAAGAGTTAGGGAACATAGGACGCACCAATGAGCAGGTCACAGCTGTGGACAGCCGGGGCTCACCCTAGAGGGGCTCTTTGGGAGACTGTGCGGAGCACACACCCTGAGACACGGGGAAGCTGGTTTTATCCACAGACTGCCATCCTTGCCTGGCAGACGGCCACTCTGGGCACTGCTTCCCCTGCATGTCCAGCCAGCACTGGGCTGGTGCACACCCAGGCTGGTCCTGTGGCCTGAGGTCACTGCAGGCAGATGGAGAGGGGTGGCCCTTGGCTGGGGTGACGGGAGCCATCTACAGGTGCACTTGCTAAGGGGGTGGGGACGGAGCACCCCCAGCGCCTGCTCCCATGTCCTCTGAGGTTGTATCCTTGGGTCCTGCTCAGGAATAGCATGTGCTTGTGCTGAGGCCCAGGGAGGAGGTGGACAGTGAGGCCCCTGCCCTTCCTCTGAGCAGCTCTCTCCTTGGGCCTGGAGCAGGTACTCGGGAAAGTTCGATGAAGAAAACAGAGTAAGGGGAGGGCCCATGCCAGCCCTAACCCAGTCTTGGAGAGGCCACAATGTATTCCTTCATTCAACAAATATTTATCGGCAGCCTGTCTCTGCCAAGCCCCAAACCTGAGCCTGTCCCAGAGGCTGGTAGTGGCTCAGAGACCTTTAGTCACTGAAAACCAGGTGCAGGTGAAGGCTTGAATAAGTGCTGGATTTGCAGAGAGCATGCATGGTGCTCACAGCTTGGGCTTTGGAATGAAATAGACCCGGGCTCGCGATTCAGCTCTACCACCCTTCTGCTGTGCATCCTGGGCACGTCTCTTAACCTCTCTGAGCCTGTCTCCTCATCTGCAAAAGTGGAGCACAAATATGGTTCCGGGGTCACTTGAGGATTCAATGACATCAGGGACATCAAGCGCTCAACACAATGCCTTTCACACGATGAGAGGTCAACACAAGCATCACTATGGTAATGGGTGGTTAGCATTTGTGTGAAAGGGAAGAGTGCCTGATGCCCACGCCTTGTAAAAAAGCCAAAGCCTCTCTGAAGGAGGGATGAAGGGGTGACTAAGGGGTGCTAGGCACACCAGCCTTGGCCATCATCGCTTTGCTAAACATGATCAAGACAGACAGGAGTGAGGATGTTTTGGAGAGTTGATGTTTCCATCCCCAGGTGGGTGGAGAAGCGTGTGCAGTCCCCCAGCCAGGTGAGGGCGTGGAGGGAACCTCTCACTTGCCGGGCAGAGTCTGAAGGAGCAAAGTGAGCAGGGAGGCCCTGGTGGAGCGTGGCGGGCCGAGGTGCCTGGCATTCTGGAGTGGGAGCCCCAGTGGGGCCTGCCCAAGGGTCTTTTTGCTAGACCAGGTGGCCACAGCACATGTGGGTGGGGTGACTCACCAGAGGCAAGAGCCAAGGAAGTGACAATTTTCCTAAGGCCACTCAAGGACCCTCCCACAAACAGAATCTGAGCTCAGCCAGGCAAGGGGCTTGCTGGTGGTCGGCTGGATGGGCCCTCTGTGAGTGCGTGTTGCTGGGTGCACATGCATATGTGATGCTCTAGAATGGATTTCCAGGAGCCAGATTGCTGGGTGGAAGGGGATGAGCATGTATCCTCGAACAGATGGACAGAGCCGAGCTGCCCGCAGGGCCAGCCGGAGGGCGTGCCCACCAGCCGGATATGTGAGGCCCATTTGCCCATGCCCAGGCCCATGGTGGATCCAAACATTCTTTAAAGGAAAGTAATTTGGGGGCTTTGACTTCCCAGTAAGGAACATCGAGGCAGACAGAGTAGCCGGGTTTGGGGAACACTTTATTTTCCAAAGTCGGAGAGTAAGAGCCCAATCCCTCATCTTACAGATGGGGAAACTAAGGCTTGGGAAAGGGAATGTGGTAGTTATCCTCTCATACCTGGAGGCTGCCACCACTGCTCTGACTCCTCAGGGTGTACGGGAAGAGGCATCTTTGGATCCCTGTTCTGAGAGAGACATATTGTAACAAGAGTGGGTGGAGGGGGATACTGGCTCATGAAACTCTGAAAACCAAACAAAACAAAAAACCCAGACCAGGATTTGTAGAATCTGCCAATTTACACCGTGGCACCATCTGCCACGGTGTAAATGCTCCCACTATACCCAATTTCAAGCTGTCAGTGGACATGGAGTTGGGAAGAGATGCACACAGTTGTGTCTGGTGGGGCACAGTCTGACTCTGGCTGAGTCAGCTGAGGCCCCAGCTGTTCCTGATTCAAGGAGAATCAGAGAAGAAGTGGAGGTAGGACAGCCACCTTAATCTAAAGGCTTGCCTCTCTGGGGGAAGAGCAAATGTCCTCCCAAAAGAGGGGCTTCAACTGGGTTGAGCACCCTCCTCTGTGTGTGTGTGGCACCCTATTGGGCAGGCTTTGTACCCGCTGCACTGGGTAGCCGACGCCCTGGGACCTTTACAGAAAAGCCCTATTGGGACCACTTTCCTCAGCAGAGCTCCCTGGACACCTTCGTTGGGCTGCCTGTTACATATCCTTCCAAAACCTCAGAGGTAGCTCTTATTACCCGTCTTTTACAAGTGAGGAAATTGAGGCTCACAGGGAGCTCACTTCCCCAAAGCCACAGTCATTTCCACTGAACTAATAGCACTGATAACATAACCGTTGAGACTTGTTGGGCAGTCCCACGGTGCGTGTCGTGCTGAGCATGTTATTCTCCTTCCTGGAGCCACCACTTATGGGTTGTGCCACAACAACAAGCTCTCAAAGCTCTCACTTCTCAAGCAACATTTTCTTCTGGAAAGACTGGATGAGATGCCGTGCAGCGGGGGCACAGCACGAGGCTGGTACATATTCTACGCAACACTGCAGGACAAGCGTTAAGGAAGCCACTGACTGTTCTGGAATTCTTTGGGAAAAGACACCTTGACATGCCTGAGTCAGGAAAGGCCTTCGTGGCCAGAGCGTCTGCCAGGCTCAGTGCCACTGAGGGAGAGAAAATGACTCTGAAAAACAGAACGAGGGACTCACTGTTACTCGGGGAGAGCAGAAGGAAGGAGAGTGGGAGAGCAGGTGGGGCCAAGCTGGAGGGGAAGACAGCCCTCCAGTGAGGACTGGGCTCCAGGGAACAAACACTACTATAGGGATTGTGGGGACCTTGTGTCATTTGCTGAAAGACTGTGATGTGCCTTCCTTCCCTCATGCCCCAGAGAATCTCCAGTAAAGTCAATATTTCTCTCTTATATAGTTATGCAAGTGGATTCTTCTGAAGAAACACTGATGATAGTGGTGGTGGTGATGGTGGTGATGACGGTGATGATGATGGTGATGATTTGGAGGAGGAGGAGGAGGATGGTGGTGGTGGTGGTGATAGTGATGGTGATGATGATGATGATGATGATGGTGGAGATGATGGTGATGGTGGTGGTGATGATCTGGAGGATGATGATGGTGGTGTTTGTAATGATGGCAATGATGGTGGTGATGATGGTGATGATGATGATGGTGATGATGGTGGTGATGATTTGGAGGAGAGTGGTGATGGTGATGACAATGATGATGGTGATAGTGGTGGTGGTGGTGGTGGTGGTGGTGGCAATGCTGGTTTTGATGATGGTGGCAATCATGGTGATAATGGCAATGGTGGTAGAAGTGGTGGTGATGATGACAGTAATGGTGATGGTGGTGATGATGATGGTGTTGATGGTGAAGGTGATGGTGGTGATAGTGATGATGATGGTGCTGATGACTGCTAATATTTGGGGACACTTACTAAGTGCCAGGCAGAGCTTTAGTTTACCTTACCTGAATTATTCCATTTAATCATAATGAAATCCCCAAGGCATGTGCCATTATTGTTCCCAGCATGAATCCCACGTCCAGTTTGCGCCAGGCCAAAGAGCTGCTCGTGTGCACCCAGGGCAGTGTGGAAGGGGATGTCTGGGTATTCTGGGCCTGGCTACTACCCCCATGAGAAGAGATTGCTGTTTAGCCTTTAGGGCATAGAAACCAAGGCCCAGAGAGGAAAAGAAACTTGCCTGAGGTCACAGAGCTGGGGATGGCAGAGACAAGGTGGGAATGTAGGCAAGTTTGGATTCAGAGCTTTCAGTAAGCAGTTAGGCAAGTGCTAGAATTGCAAAGACAAATCAGACAGACCCAGCCCCTGTCCTCAGGGAGTTCCTCATCTGTTGGTGGAGATGGGCACATAAACTGATGGCAGAGGGGGAACAAGAAGACCACCCCCAGCTGCAGGCCCAGGGGATGCTCCCTGGAGGAAGTGGCATTTAGTCCTGGGGAGGAGGGTGCCACATGCAGATCCTGGGTGCATGGAGGGCAGCAGGCAGGGCCATTTGGGCACTGCCTTCAACGTCACAACCACAGCTCTGTCTTGTGCTCCAAACCTTCTGTTGGCCAGGCAGGACACCAGCCTCAGCAGCCACCTCTCTCAGACCTATTTTTAGACCCAATTCAGCACTAAAAGCAAACACATTGTCAAGATAGTGGCCAACTTAGACACTCTGTGGGAACAGGCCCTCTCTGCAATACCAAAATAGAAAGTGGCTCCATTTGTGGATGACACGGACCCTGGCAGAAGCTTTGACTTCCAGTGGATGGACGCCAGATCACCACCCCACCCTTGGATGAACTGGAGGCGTGAGCGCTTCCTACCAAATACAGTCTAAAAACGCCTCTGCATGTTGCAGTTCACCTTGTAGAAGGCAGCTTCCTACTGGAGCAGACGTGGTACCAGGCGTCCGCAGGCAGACTTCCACAACAGTGGAAATCCTGCTTGCTGGAGTGAGGTGCTGGAGACGTCTTGTTACCATAATCCTCACTAACTTAGAAAGCCACTGGGCATAGGGATGGTGTACTCCTGAGCAGTCTGAGTTCCTTCCCTCCCTGCCTCGCTTCCCCACTCCCCACCAGGGAGCACCTCTCGCATAAACCCCTTGCACTGGAATCCTGTCTCAGGGCCTGCTCCGGGACCTGCCTGTGAATATTCACACGCAGGTGTGCCCCAAACCCTCCCCTTCCCTCCCCTCCCGCTCTTCTCCCAAGATCCCACAACACCTGCCCCTCCATAGCAGTCGCCTTAGGTCTGGCGTCTGACAAACCTGTCGTTAGTGTTGAGAATAAACAGAAAGTGGGGCCCAGGTGGGGCATAAGGCAGGTAAGGCCACGGTGGGGCAGGAGGAGCCCCAGAGACCGCGAAGAGGCTGAGAGGCACACAGGTGGCCCTGGTCTTGGACGGGCAGAAAGGGACAGCCAGGTGTGTGCAGGAGGAGCCAGGCAGGTGCCTCAGGAGGACGAGGGTCCAGGTCCACCAGGGATGCCACTCCCCTGGGTGCTGACTTTGGCAGGGACAAAAAATAGCCAGCCCAGAAAGCTGAACTGGGGAAAAGTTTACCCAAAGTGTCTCAAGCATTCAAGTCCCTCGTAGTCCTGGGGCCCTGGTGGGCCTGGGGCAGGCCGAGGCGGGTGGGTCGGGAGGCCGGCGGGAGTAAGTATGGCAAGGAGCGTTGCTTAGGCTCCACGTCGCCAGCTGCTTTGCGGGCCTGGGCTGGAGGAAAGGACCCAAAAGTGCTGACACGCAAAGGGAAGAGTTTGTGAAGACGCACTATTTCTCAGTGACCTGAAAGTAACATTTTGGGTCATGGACATTCTATTAATCTAAAAGATAGTCTTCATTGTTTTATTTCAGTGAACGTGAAAACATGCAAAGGGCGTTGTGGGTCCACCCTGAGGAGTCACCCCCAGTTTGCCTGTCCTCTCATCAGGAGCACAGAGCCCAGCCTTGCGTGTGTCGAGGAAGCCCTGGTGGGCACATTCTCTGTGTCTATGTGTCAGGAACCTGCCATGCCTAAGCTCTGCCACCCAGAGACTCACACTCACAGTGTCCCCACAGTGTTTGAGGGCCAAGAGCCCCTGGGACAGCCATCCACCAAAGGAGAACCAAGGAGCAGCGATGGGTCCTCTGGAGAGTTTCTCTTCTGAACCAGGAATGGGGGATGGCACCTTTGCAGTGTCCAGTGTGGGCTGGGCACTCAGAGACATGTCCCCATCTGTCACACTGGGGGGCCATCTCTAGACAGCACCATTCACTTTCAAGGCCAGAGCAGGCTGTATGTCTCTTACCGGTATCCCCTGGGCAATGGTGGCAAAGCATCTTGGCGAACAGGAGGCTTTTTCTAATCTCACCAAGACACACTTCAGGCAAGAATGGTGAAATTGTTGCAACAACTCTGTGAGATGTATGTTACACCCTCCATTTTACACAGAGAGAAACTGAGGCTCAGAGAGGTTATGAAGCTTGAAAGAGCTGGGATCTGGACCCAGGTCTAACCAGGAGTCTCTGGGCCCTCCCTGTGATGTGCCTCCTCCCGCAGTCTCGTGTCGGGTCCTGGGGAGAGGAGCCACCAGGAAAAATCTGGAAATGAAACTGAAGACACTTCTGATTTAAGGTGTCAGCCCAGGTGTGTGCACTTACCTTCCCTCTTCCCTCCCAGGCCCATGGAAATGGCAGCAGATAAGCACAACGGTGAAACAATTAAAGAAGGTGTAGAGCAACTGGAGCATCTGACACGTTTCTGGGACATGCAGCACCAGGTGGATTGAGGCCTGTTACCGATGAGCTGCGTGGGTGCTGGAGCAGCTGTCTAGCTTCTCTGGAGACGCCGGATCTCCGAGGGAGGGCTCAGCGCTCCAAAGGAAGGCGCCTCCCGGACGCCTCCCCGCCTGCACACCCTCGAATGGAGCCATGCACGGCTCACTGCCTGGCACCCACAGGCCAAGGCCAGCTCCTCTTCCAGGACAGAGGCTGGAGATGTTGGAGGAAACCCACATGGGGACTTACAGAATCAGCCCAGTCCTTCGGTCATGTTCAAGCGGAGGAGCCAGGGCCAGCAGACACAGGAAGAGCGCCGCAGCCGGGGGACAGACCAGGTGGGCGGACAGGGCTGGCCCCAAGGGGAGCAGGGCCACTGAGCTTTCTGATGAGTTGGCTTAAAATCATGCTAATTACTATCCCCAGAGAGATTTGAGCTTTAGCATCCGTAAACCAAGAAGAGGTTACTATAAAAACTTTTAAAAGAAGCATTTTGAGAACAAGAGGGAGCTGATAAAAAAAATAAAAGAGGAGAAATCGAAGGAAAAGTGAAGGAATTCTTCCTGGATTTATGTAGCCGAAGACAAAGAGGCGGAGAAAGGGTAATGACGTGGTTAGAGCGAATAACGTGCCGCACGCCAGGCCCCGTTTTAAGTGTTTTAATAATTTAATCCCCAAGTGGAATTATGGCTGTCTGCGTTTTGCAGAGGAGAAGACGGAGGAGAGAGGAGGGCGCTGACGGGCCGTGGCTACGCTGCCAGGAAGCCGCAGAGCTGGGGCCCCTGACCCGGCCCAGGCTCTGGGCTCTAAACGCGACAGCGCCGTGCTCTGGGACCACCCAGGGGGCAGCGTCTGGAAAAAACCAACTTGGGTGCTAGAGACGAAGCTGTGCGTGAGGGCAGAAATTAATGAAATAGAAAACAAGTACACGATGAAGAGAGTTAACAAAGCTAAACCTTTAAAGAGTAATAATATTTACAACCCCCGGACAAGGCTAATGGGGGTCGGGGGGAGAGTACAAATAACATGATCAGAATGAAAATGGGGACATAATTGAACAAACGGAAGACATTAAAGAAATAAAAAGAGGAAATTATGAACAACCGATGTCAATAAATTTGAAAATTTCGATGAAATAAACATATTTCTGGCGAAATACAACTTACCTAAACAGATACAAGAAGAAATAGGAAATATAAACAGTCTTATAGCTACTAAAGAAATTAAATCCATAACTTAAACCTTCCCACGAAGAAAACTCCAAAAATGGATGTCTTTACCAAAAAATTCTATTACAGTTTAAGAAAGAAATAGTAACAGTGTTATGCAAACTCTCCTGGAGAGCAGAACAGGAGATCTACCCTCTGAAAAGCGTGTGAGTGCGCAGGACCGGATTGTTAACTACAGCTACTACGCTACACAGCGGATCACCGGGACTGCCTCCCTCCTAGAGCTGTAACTTCACATCCCTGGGACAGCACGTCCTCACGTGCCCCTCTTCCCCGCCCACGGTGACCACCATTCTATTGTCTGCTTCTAAACCTTTGACGATTTTAGACTCCTCCTATAAGAGGAATCATGCACTATTTGTCCTTCTATGCCTGGCTTATTTCACTTATGGTAATGTCTTCCAGTTCATCCACGAGAGAGGGTATTTTCAATGTAGAAAGCAAAGAGCTCATTTCTACACTATCCAAAAGAAGCACTAAGAAAAAAGCAACTTAACAGAATAGTGGGCAAGACTTGGACAGGCACCGCACCAGAGGATACCTGAGTGACAGATGAACGCTCACTCAGCAGGTTGCCTGCCCTCATTCGCAGTCACGGATTGCACATGGAAACCCACGAGTCAACACTACACGATGCCACAAATCCAAGACCAATGACGGGAGGCATTGGTGAGGATGCAGAGCAACGGGAAACCAGGTACACTGCTGGTGGGAATACACGTTAGTGAAACTGATGCAAATCCAACAGATGCCGCTTTGAGAAGTTTGCATTTCTACCAAAACTGAATAGGTGTGCCTGTAATCCTAGCACTCTGGGAGGCCGAGGTGGGAGGATCGCTCAAGGTCAGGAGTTCAAGACCAGCCTGAGCAAGAGCAAGACCCCGTCTCTACTAAAAATAGAAACAAATTAATTGGCCAACTAAAAATATATAGAAAAACTAGCCGGGCACAGTGGCGCATGCCTGTAGTCCCAGCTACTCAGGAGGCTGAGGCAGTAGGATTGCTTGAGTCCAGGAGTTTGAGGTTGCTGTGAGCTAGGCTGATGCCACGGCACTCTCGCCCGGGCAACAGAGTGAGACTCTGTCTCAAAAAAAAAAAAAAAACCCGAAACTGAGTAGGTGTATACCGTGCGACCTAGCAGCATCACTCCTAGACATACGCCCAGCAGAAAGGCTCGTACAAGTCACCAGACACAGGTGTGAAGTTGTCCACAACATGATGTGCCATAGCCCCAAGTTAGAACACCCTAAATGGCCATCTACGGGAGCCTGAGTAAAGGAATTACGGTGTGTCCAAGGGACAGATGTCATACAATGACGGTGTGAATTGATGGCCACAGCTACACACACCCACATGGAGGAATCTCACTGCGTAAAGTCAAGCAAAAGAAGCCCGATGCAGGAGCACACCACGCGGTTGCATTTGCCACAGTTAGCAGTGCGCTGACGGCGTGTGCTTAGGTGTGAGACTGTAGAAGGAAGGGGGACGCGATGTCCTCAAGGGCAAAGATGTGGATGACCTTTGTGGGGAGGGACCAGCAGGGGGCTTGGGGGCCTGGGGAGAGGTTCTGGAGGGTTAGGGCGCTGCTGCTCAACTGGGTGCTGGATTGGCTTGTGACAGGGCGTTGAACTGCTGCACTTGGGGCACTTTTCTACGTGAGTGCCACACTTGCCAGTAAAAATGATTTTAAAAGAATAAAACAGTTTGTCTGCTCTCAGCAAGTCCACCCCATGTGAGCTGTGCCATGCCTGCCCCTGCGTGTGCACACGCTCAAGTGAGCTGTGCGTGCGAGTGTGCATGCGTACACGGCTGTGGACATCCTGCTTACCTTTGCCTCGCCTGGGCTCCAAGGAGCCACGGATGGTGGCTCCAGGGCCCAGGGAGTAGGCTTTACTCCCTTCTTCTGAGGTGAAGGGAGTAAGGTGGGGAGAAGAAGGGGACCCATTTCCCCTTGGAGGCTCTCTGGCCTGGGATGTCCCTCGTGTGGTCCCGACGGGGTCTCAGTGACAGCCACAGGGGTGCAGGGATGGTGCATGGCCTGCTCCATCAGAGGGGACACTTACAGGGTGGAGATTGCTCCTACATTCTCAGAGAGGACCCCAGGGCTGAGAGAAATTGGTAGCAATAAAAAAAAATGGGGTCATCTTCCTCCTGCCCCACATCCTGTCACCTCTCTGTGTCTGCACACCCCTGGGCATCCAGGCGTTCCTGGACATCGGATTTCGAGGTTTGGTTCGGAGTGAAATGGCAGGCGTCGGCCAGGAATTGTAGAGTTAAGAGGCTCACAAGTCCCATTCTAACCAGAATGCACCCACAGAGCACCTAGTCTGTTCCTGGCTCTGGGGTTGGTTCTGGGACACAGCTGTGATTTAAGCAGTTTGTCGGCTCCTGGAGCTGATGTTTCAGGGAGAACATAGTCAGTTTCTAAAGGAGCATGGAAATGAACGGATAGCTGGAGACCATGCGTGCCCTTGAGGGTCCCCAGGCCCTCTGCATGGCAGGCTCAGGCTTTCTGGAAGGGGTGCCGTGTGGGGTAAGCTTTAGAGGGTGTATCCGGTTCCCACGGTTGCTGCGACAAACACACACAAACTTTGTGGACTACAACAACACACATTTCTTCTCCTGCAGTCCTGGAGGCCAGGAGTCTAAAACCCTTCTGTCCAGGTTAGAGTCAAGATGTCAGCCGGGGAGGTTCCTCCTGGGAGTCTGGGAGAGCTCACTTTCTTGCCTTTTTCAGCTCCTGGAAGTCACTGGCGTTCTGGGCCCCTCCCTCAGGTCACCCCCACCTCCTGCTTCCGCCGTCACATCTTCCACTCTCCTCTGAAACCATCTGCATCCCCCTTCCGAGAACACTGTGGTCACCTCAGGCCCACCGGATAACCCAGGATGATCTCCCCACCTCAGGGTCCCTCACTCGATCATGTCTGCAAAGCCGGGTTTGCATGTAAGACATTCCGGGGTTCTGGGGGTTATGACCTGGCGCCTCTGGGGCCACTTTTCAGCCACCTGGAGGGTGGTCAGTAGGAATGAAGCCGGCCCAGGGCAGGTGAGGGCCCAGGCAGGAGTGGCTGTTCTAAGGCCCCGGCTGGAAAAAGGGTGGGGGGAGGTGAGAGCACAGCAGGTCCCCCAGGGCCACAGACACGGCCAAGGGCAGCTGGGGCTGAGGGGACAAAGGTGGTGGGGCCGGCCTCACGTCACTGCTGACAGCGAGAGCTCCCCTCTGCTGCTCTGGCCTCTGACCCATTCCAGAATTTCCTTCTTTGGTCATTGTTGTGGGTCTCCTCATCCTGGAGGTGCAGGGAGGGACTCAGAAGGAAGAAGTTGTGACCGCAGGTCAGCTGCCGGAGGCAGGGCTGAAGATCCTGGATGACCCCATGCCAGGGGCGGATGTTTGTCCTGTTGCAGCTGCACCACAGCTGCCTAAGGGACAGGAGCCTGGCCCTGGTCACCTGGAGGCCAGCCACCAGCCCATGTGTGACCAGAGCAAGCCCTGCCCTTTGGGCCTCAGTCTCTGCCTCTGGCCAGTGGGGCTTGTGCCCATGGGACTCCTGGTGCTCGCTGAGGATTTGAGACCAGGGCAGGTGCTCCTCCTGGCAGGCCCTGCCCCTTGGAACCCTGTTTACGGCCTCATAGGACACACAGCGGAGGGGTGGGCGGCAGCCAAGTGCCGGGCTGCATGGGAGCCTGAGGGTTGTGCAATGGCCCAGCAGCAGCTGGCAGACTCTGGAAAAGTTGTTTTTCACCAAGTGTAGCCGGAGAAGCAGCCGGGGAGGTTAGCTCCACCCGGGGAGTGACCAGGCCTGAGGGGGCTCAGAGGAGGACAGAGCCCACTCTCACTACGTCAGGGCCAGCCAGGTGGGTGAGAGGGCAGCCCCCTGGTATCAGGGGTGACTGTCTGAGTGCCAGCTGTCCCTCTCTGGACAGTGGCAACCACTGGCCTCCCTGGATGTGCAAGCTCAGAGCCAAAGGCCCCGACGAGTCAGCTAGAAAGCTTCAGAGCTGAGACCACTGCCCTGGCCCACTGACTCCTGAGCTCAGAGATCCCCACAGCCCACCTCCCCATTTCATGGATGGGCAGACTGAAGCTAGATGGAGAGGAGCTGGCAGCAGGGAGCAGAAGGATGGGAGGGAAGCAGCATTATGGGGGCTCTTTGGGACCAGACCTGGGTCAGGAACCTCCTACTTGGTGTCTAATTCAGTGTTTGCACATTCAGTTCACCTTACTGCAGATGAACCAAACTGTTAAGAAAATAGCTCCATTTCCCAGATGTGGAAACTGAGTCCAGAAAGGTCATCTGAACTCAGCCTCCTGACTCCTTGGGCCCCACATGGGATCTCAGGACCTAGGGAGGCCTCCTGTGCTGGGTGTAAGTTGAACTTGGTCCAGACAGAACCAGGAGTGCTCAGCCCACTTGTGAGTGAGCAGAGCGGAGCTCACAGTGTCTGTGAGCTTTTCTTCCGCTGTGTTGTGGGCAGAGGCAGGTGGTCAGGAAAGTGGTCTGAGCCCGGGTGTAGGGCTGGCCCCAGGGGGTGGGGACAGGCATCAAGGGAGAGGAGCTGGGCTTCTGCCCACCATGCTGTAGGCAGCAACACAGGGACAGTGGGACCAGGCAGAACCCCCAGACGTGGTTCCAGAAATCCTTACAGTGACCCATGACCTCTCAGATTTGGGAGGCTTCTCTGGTGGCCCCCACCCTTGGCTCCGTGCCCCCCTGTTCCCCTAAGCACTGCCTCTCAGGTAACTGACAAGTCCACTGCCCTCACTGCCCTCTTGTCGAGCCCAGCTCCTCACAGCGACGGGCTCCGTCTCTCACCCGGGGCCCAAAGGTGCATGAGCAAGGGCCACACCTGGGGCTGCCGTGCATGTGGGGAGCAGAGGACCTGCCCGGTGGGAATGAGGGCAGAGGCACGGACGTGGGCAAACAGGCCATTAGGACCAGCTGAGATTGGGAGGTGGGCAGGAGTCATGGTGGGGACAGGCGCACAGGGCCTGGGGGGCTTTGGCACAATCCCGGTGGGGGCAGCAGAGTGGGGACTGGGAGGGAGGCTGAACTGGGCTCTGGAGCCCAGCTGACTATTAAAGATGTGGGCAGCAGGGTGGCCTGCAACAGGAGGGCCACACTGTCAGAGGCTGGGATTGGATGGGCTGGGGGTGGCATGGGGGCCAGGAAGCATCTTGTGGGGCCACCCCTGTGCCTGGCCCCCTTCCTCCCCAGCAGCGGCTGGTGCGGCCTGAGTGCAAGGAAGGTTGGGCAGTGCGCGGTCATCTGAGCCCGCACCTTTCAAAACTAAGGCCGGTAAACCAGATCGGGGCCCTCCTGACAAAACCGCTGCAACCTTTTCCCTGTCCTTTCTGGGTGTGGTGTGGCACTCTCCTGTCTGCTCCTGACCCTGGAGCCGGCCACCACCCAGCCCAGTCTCCAAGGATCTCCTGTGAGCCCTGCCAAGGTGCCAGACAGGATACCGGCAGCTGCCACGGCCATCTGAGGCCAGCTCCTAGCTTCAGCCCTGTGCAGGGTCATTTAGAATCTGACCTGTTGGATCTCAGGCTCTCAGAGCTGGGCAGGACTGCAGTTCTTTAGCGCACCCCTCCCTGGAGGGAGAAGGGGTCACACAGCCACCACAGGCCAGCTGGGGGCAGACCCTGGCCCTGTGTGAGGTTGGGCCCAACGCCCCAGATCCTTCTGCTCTCAGTGACACTGAGCACAGCCTTAGCCGACAGCCCTGGGGTTCCTCCTTCTCATCCCTGTGGGCACCCCTCACCCCTAGCTCTGATGCCCCCCCCCACGGAGCCATCCTAAGGACTCCCTTGGGCAAGTTCATGGCTCTCAGTCCTCTGCTTCTAGCCACCCTGGGCTGTGTCCCTGGACTTCCTGCTCTAAAAAAAAAAAAATCTCTTTCTGCCTCAGTTTCCCCATTGCTGAGTGGGCTGCAGTGAGGGTGATATGGGACAGATGCAAAGACAGCTTCTCCTGTGGCCAGGTAGGCACAGTGAGGTGTAGTGGGAGCTCCCCTTGGGTGGCTTCCCAAGGACAAAACCAATGACCTCATCCCCCGCAGCCACCAGGAGGCCAATGGCATCAGCATTCGCCCCACGCAGACGAACAGGTCCAGTGGGAGTAGGGGTGCTTCTTGCCCAAGACCGTGGAGCTAGAAGTGCAGGAGCCGAGATCTGAGCCCCGGGGTCTGACTCGCAGCCCACGCAGCCCTTAGGGCTGGTGTGTTGTGGGGGCTGGGTGAGGGCCAGGTCTTTGCGCGTGTGTCCAGCCACGCGTTAGCTGTGGATCTCCAGCAAAAGCTCCGGCCAGTGGAGGGGGAGGCTGCCCAGACACCCCTGCTGTGTAAACTTTAATTTCCATACAGTAGAGAAACATACAGTACAAGCAACATTGGGGGTCGACTCTACAGCGAAGCTCACACGTACACCTGGAGGCATGTGCCTGCCCCGGACAGGAGAGGGAGCTGGGAGGGCCCACTTGCTCTGGGTGGCAGTTCCGTGAGAATGGGCTTCCGCAGCCCAGAACTGCATGCGGAGGTGAATCCAGCTCAGTCCTGGCACCCGGCAGGTCCACCGTTCCTGCAGGCCACCCATGGTCACCTTGGGGGGGGATACATTTCTCCAGGCAGCTCACCCACCTGACCTTCCCGCCAGTGTAGGACATGCCCTGCTTCCATTCCGCCTCCTGCCCGCCAGTGTGGGGCTCATCTCGGCAGCCAGGGGACATTCACTTAGCACCTGCTCCGGGCTAGACCCCTCAAGGGGGTCAGCCGTGGCCTTCCCTCCAGGGACTCCAGGCTGGTGGGCAGGCAGCCCCTGCCCTACAACGAACGTGGTGGTTGTCATAGCAGAGGGAGCCGGGCTGTGAGTCGGGAGGCGTTTGTGGGGGAGGAGGCTTGGCAGTGGGAGCTGAAGTAGGTTGGGGGCAGCAGGGGCATCGCAGACAGAGGTTTCCCAGGTGCAGAGGGAGGAGGCTACGAGAGGAGGAGCTGCCGGAGTTTCCTGGATGTCCCTGGCACGTGGAGATGAACTTAAGGAGCGTCAGCACCAGGTGCCGTCTGGCCTTCTCCTCCAGCACTCCCCTGAGGCTGGGATTCGGACCTAGGCCAGGCCTGGCCTCTGGCTCTGTCCCTGAACGGCCCACAAGGAGCTGCTGTCCCTGCTGAGGACCGACACGGGTCCTTCGTCCGGGTCTCGGGGAGGCAGCGCCCCCCACCGTCTGCAGGCTCTGGCGCTTGGTGCTGGAGGAAGGCAGCCCCTCACAAAACCACCTCAGGCGCAATGCTGAAGAGGAGGTCGTCGTTGCCCCGCCGCACCTCCAGCAGGAGCGGGGACTCTGTCAGGACGGCCTCCTGCAGCTCGCTCGAGTCTGCCAGGCGGCGCCCGTTGACCTTGACGATGATGTCGCCATCTTGGATGCCGCCCCTGCCACGGGAGAGACCACGTCACCAAGTGCAGCCCACCAGGCCACCCGGTGGGGCACACTCGGGTGTAACAGCAGCAGTTTAACAAAATTCATTTCTACAGGAAAGAACAGCGCTCTGACCCCAAGGCTCTTACACCAGAAGAGAACCAATGTCATGGCGGGCAAAGGACTTTTCTCACTACTCCTCCCACACGTCAGCAGGGTGGGTGCAAGCTCTGGCTGCAGCCTTTTTAGCTGGGCTGCCTCTGGTGCTGCCCTTCCCCTTCCAGCCTCAGTTTTCATGTTTACAGTCCTACATGGAGAAGCACTTTGCAAATTACAAAGACGCCCAGGTGTTGGTTCCGATGCTACTGAGTTACTAAGGCTTCCTAGGACCTCCACACAAGAAGCAGGGCTCGCAGGTGGCCTCCCTCTGCAGGAGGCTCACTTCAACCTCCCTACCACTGAGAAGGAAGGAGATGGCATCGTGCCTGGACGTGTGGGCACCAGCATCAGACTGACACATGCTGGCTGCATAACCTGGAAGAAGTAATTTCTTTGGGCCTCAATCTCCCCACCTGTAAAATGGGTAGGGGTGGTGGCCAGCACATACCTGGCTGCAGTGAGGATTAACAGAGGACATGCATGAACCGCAAGGCTCACGGGGCAGCCTCGGCCAGCGCCAGACACTGGGGCTACTGATCCCCTCTGTCTCTGGCTCTTGAGGGGCCCTGTACATGGCCACCCGTGGTCACTGCTGCCCTCCGAAGTCAGCCCGTGCACAGGGCCTGAGTTTGGGTGGTTGTCCCATGGCATCGTGTGTCCACAGTTCAGCAATTTCTACTGTAGGCCTGCTGTGGGCGGGGCAGGCCACGTGGGCCCCATCTTCAAGCTCGGCCTCAGGAGGCCGCACAGCACAGCTGGGCCCCCGAACACCACAGGTTTGAGCTGTATGGGCCACTCACATGCAGATTTTCTTCTGCCTCTGCCACCCCTGAGACAGCAAGACCAGCCCTACTTCTTCCTCCTCCTCCTTCTCCTCCTCCTCCTCCACGTGAAAACGAGGATGAAGACCTTTATGATGATCCACTTCCGCTTCATAAATTTTTTTCATATATTTTCTCTTCCTTATGAGTTTCTTAATAACATGTAGTTTTCCCTAGCTTACTTTACTGTAAGAATATAGTGTATAATACATAAAACATACAGAATATGTTTCGTGGCCTGGTTATGTTATCGGTCTGGTCAGCGGTAGGCTGTAAATAGCTAAGCTGCATGGGGGGTGGTGCCCTTAAAGCTCATGTGGTTCAAAGGCCACCGGATATAAAGCAGAAAGAAGGGCCTGTTGGGGCGGAAGCGGGGGTGGCGCGGGCTGGAGCCGACCTGGCTGGCTCCCCTCGCACACCCAGCGCCTGCCCCTCAGCAGCCCCAGACCCAACAGAAACTACCTCCAGCTCCTGGAATTACAGTCTAAAACTATGGATCTGACCCAGCCCTCCTGTTGCACAGATGAAGACCCAGGCCAAGGAGAATGACTTGTCAGAGCCATCCCTGGGCACTAGGTCCACCATGCCAGTGTGTGGTGCCGTCACTGCGCTGCCTGCCGCAGCAGTGTTACAGCCCTGTACTTGAAGACCTCAACGAAAACAATGCTTCATCTCATTGGACCTTGACAGAGTCTCCCGGGGTATAAAGAGTAGACAGAATCATCTGCATTTTACAGATGAGGAAACTGAGGCCCAGGAAGACTCAGGCGGCTCATGGGCTGGTGAGAGAGTCAGGCTCAGAGCAGGTTCTCCGCCCTGGTGGGGACTCTTTATCCTCTGCTGCTCGAGGGCAAGGATGTTCTGGACAAGGTCAGACAAGGCCAGGGCTCTAAGGGAGGGTTCATCTCTCTGACCCTCCTCTGGCTTAGAGGACAGGCCAGAGCCCACCTGCCCCTTCCCCTGCCTGACCCTCCCACATCACTTTGCCAGGAAGCTCCAGGCACCGGGCCCACCCCACACCCACCAGCCAGGGTATTTGGCTGCTCCCATTGGCCTTTCTGCCTCCCCTGGCAGAGCCTACCTCTGAGAAGGTGAGTCTGGCACGACCTCTTGCACATAAATGCCACTGCTGACTGCAGGGAAGTCTGGGTTGCTGGCCTTCAGCTCATCCACCAGGCTGGAAAGACAGTTCAGCTCTCAAGGCTGCTCTTCTGAGCAGCTCTGGCTCCTCTGCATAAAGCTGCCCCGTCCCTCCAGCCCCAGGACACAGAACCCCCTCTAGCCCCCACACTGCCCCTGCCTGCCACTGGCCACTACATGTCCCCACCGGACACAGGCTGCTCAAGAGAAACGTAGTGGCAATAGCTAGCTAGACGTGGGAGAAGGGAGAGAGCGATAGGCTGATGGGAGGAGCAGCAGGAGGACGTGGGGGCAGATGGAAGGACAGACGAATGGACAGACAGACAATGGGTGGGGCATGGGATGGATAGATAGAAGGTTGGACAGATGGTGGGATGGAAGGATGGATGGACAAAAGAGGAAGAACACAATTAAAAGATAAGTTGGCATATTGGTCTTTTTTATTTATTTATTTATTTATTTTGAGACAGAGTCTCACTCTTTTGCCCAGACTAGAGTGCCGTGGCACCAGCCTAGCTCACAGCAACCTCAGACTCCTGGGCTCAAGCCATCCTCTTGCCTCAGCCTCCTGAGTAGCTGGGACTACAGGCATGTGCCACCATGCCCAGCTAATTTTTTCTATATATTTTTTTAGTTGGCCAATTAATTTTTTTCTATTTTTAGTAGACATAGTGTCTCGCTCTTGCTCAGGCTGGTTTCAAACTCCTGACCTTAAGTGATCCATCCACCTCGGTCTCCCAGAGTGCTAGGATTACAGGCGTGAGCCACCTTGGGCGCAGCTGGCATATTGGTCTTGATTATAACTCTCAAATGAAATCCCTAGATTAACAGTTGCCAGTGGCAGAAACAGGAAGAATGATCATTGTGGGGACCACATGGGTTTGAGGGAATGGTCAGTTGGACACCCCCAAGTTCTTCCCATGCTCTTGAGAAAGGTAGAAGGAATCTACCAGGCAGAGGCGGGAACGGCATCCAAGCAGAGGGACTGGCCAGAGTATAAGTCAGAAGCCCAACTGTGTGCAGCCCCTTGGAGCAGCTGCAAGTAGCCTGGCACAGCTGGGCCAGGGTCTGGAAGGGGACATGGGGGTGTAGGATGAGAGCCAGGGGGTGAGCCCTGTAGACACCCACCTAGGTGTGATGGTTCGCATGCGGATACCAATGAAGCGCTTCTTCCAGTCTGGAAAAAAAGACAAGTGGCACTCCATTAGGGCTTCTGCAAAAGCCACCAACCCCCCTAAGGGAACAACCAGGGTTAGAAATTCCCTTGCAGGCCTAGGAAGCAGTAGGAGCGGTCCTGTCCGCCCAGCTGCTGTGTGGTCAAGCACCTACAGCTGACCTCTTCTTCTGACCACTCTCACAGAGCCAGGAAGTGTTCTACGTCCTGCGTGGCTCACCCCACACTGGCCTCATGTCCACCCCATCCTGCACTCAACCATGTCAGCTCCACGCCCAACCCCAGTGGCCAGCGGGGCTCTCCTCTCCAGCTTCTGTGCTGCTGGTTCCCCAGATTCTCCTTGCTTGGAACTGAACTTGTCACTTTGCCCTGCCTTCCTCCTAAACAACAATATTAAGTGACAGTGCCCAGGCCCTGTGGTCGGAGCATCACACACACAACCCACAGAGAGGGCCTCTCCACCCCCAGCTGCTCTAGCCTGTGACTCAGCAGGTGCCTTACCCAGAAATAAATTTAACATATTCTGAACCATAAAACAAGACTCAATAAATTTTAAATTTTCATTTCACAGAAGTTTTCTGACCACAATGGAATTAAACTAGAAATCAATAATAGAAAGGTATCTAGAAAATTCCCAAGTACTTGGAAACTAAATAACATACTTCTAAACAGTCCATCTTCAAAGAAGAAATCAAAAGGGGAATTAGAAAGTATTTTCAATTGAATAAAAATATGTATATAACATACCAAAATTTGTAGGATATGAAGGTAGCACTTGGAGGGAAATTAATAGCACTAAGGGGCCTACATTGGAAAATAAGAGAAGTCTCAAATCAATAATCTTTTTAAAAACTGAAAAAGAAGACCAAATGAAACCCAGAGTAAGCAGAAGAAAGGAAATAATAAAGATAAGTGTAAATCAATGAAATAGGAAACAAAAACACAATAAAAAATTTTAAAATAAAAGCTGAGTCTTTGAGATCAATAAAACTTATAAATCTTTGGCCAGATTGATTATGAAAAAAAGAGGAGACACAATTATCAATCGAGAATTAGAGAGGGGACATCACTACAGATCCTACAGACATTAAAAGGATAATAAGAGAATATTATGAACAACCTGATGCCAATAAATTTGACAACTTAGACAGAAGGGACAAATTTCTTGAAATTTCCAAACTACCAAAGCTCACTCAAGAAGAAACAGAAAACCCGCATAGCCCTGCATCTATTAAAGAAATTCAATTTGTAGTTAAAAATCTTTTCAGAAAGAAAACTTCAAGCCCAGAAGGTCTCACTGGAGAATTGTGCCAAATGTTTAAGGAGGACATAGTACCAATTCTACAAAAACTCCTCCAAAAAACTGAAAATAAATGGATACTTCCTAAACTCATTGTCATAATACTGAAACCAGAAAAGAAAACTAGATCAATATCCCCCATGAAAATAGATGCAAAGATTCTTTAAGTAAATCAAATACAACAATCTATATTAATAAAAAAAGATAATACACCATGACTAATTGAAGTTAATCCCAGGAATGTAAGGTTGGTTTAATATTTAAAAATCAACCAATGCAATTTACCACATTAACAGACAAAAAAGGAAAACCTTATGGTCATCTCAAAAGCTATACGAAAAGCATCTGACAAAATCTAATATCTGTTCTTAATAAAAACTGGAAATAGAAAAGAACTTTACAACCTGATAAAGGATATCAATGAAAAATCTTTAGGTAACATCACACTTAACAGTGAAAGACTGAATGTTTTCTCCCTTCTGTCAGGAACTGGACAAGGTTGTCCATTCTCACCAGTTTTATTCAATATTTTGCTGGAAGTTCTAGCCAGGCAACACAAAAAAGGCATTCAGATGGGAAAGGAAGAAGTAAAATTCTTTATTCACAGACTGCATAGCATTCTCTGTAGAAAATCTAATGAAATCTACAAAAAATATCTTAGAACCAGTAAGTGAATTATCAAGATATCTGATGATCAACATACAAAAATCATTTTTATTTGTATATTCTAGTAGCAAACCACCAGAAAGATGGAAATGCAAAGGACCTGGAAAAGCCAAAACAACTTTGAAGAGGAAGAACAAAGTTGGAGGACTTACACCCCTGGAATTCAAGACTTATTGCAAAGTTGCAGTAATGGAGACAGTGTCCTATCTGTCTAGAGACAGACAGACAATTGGAACAGCATGTGATCATTTCGGGGGACAAAGGTGTGCGGGCACTTCAATAGAGCAAAGACAGTCTTTTCAACAAGTGGTGCTAGAAAAATTGAATATCCAAAGCACCCCCCCAAAAAAAAAACCCCTAAATTTTGATCTATACTTTGCACTATTAAAAAAAATTCAAAATACATCATAGTACCAAATCTGAAACCTCAAAAAGTAAAACTTGTAGAAGAAAATGTAGGAGAAAATCTTTCAGGTCTCAGGTTAGCAAAGATTTCTTAGGTACAACACCAAATGCATGATCAGTTCAAAAAATTAGACCTCATCAAAATTTATGAAACTTCTGCTCTTTAAAGACACTGTTCAGAGAATGAAAGACAAGCCATGGACTAGGAGAAAATATCTGCAATTCACTTATCCAGCAAAGGGCTCACATCCAGGATGTGTAAGGGACTTTCACAACTTACTGATAAGAACATAAACCACCCAAATTTCTTAAATGGGCAAAATATTTAAACAGACACCTCACCAAAGATTAACAGATGGAAAATAAGCCAAGCGGGAGGCGGTCGGAGCAGGTGGGTGGCCTGACCCCATGGGTCTGGTGGGCCTCAAAAGGCTTTGGTTTCCTCCCTGAATCACAAGTGTGACCTGCCCGCAGTTTTAAGAGGACCGTCCACCATGGGATGGTCTGTGAGGTGAGGGCTGTGACAGGAGCACAGGCTGGACCTGGGCTGGAGGTGGAGGGTAAGGGCAGGATGTGTTGTGAAGGCACATGTGCCCAAGGCACTTGCAGGGGAACAGGGGCGTGGGAGACGCGGTAGGTGGGTCCTGTTAGGTGCGCTGGAGTGGGAGCTGCCCGTCCATGTCCATGGGGAAGCTCTGAGCCTGGATGAGGGGAGAAGATGGGGGTGGGGTGCAAATCTGGGGAGTCCCTTTCTGGGGGTGTCTGAATCCACAATATTGGCTCCCATTGCCTGGGGTACCCCAGTCCCTAGAGCCTGCTGCCTCTCCCTGCCTGAGGTCTCGGCCAGAGGTCACCTCCTAAGTGGGGTCTCCCTGTCCCCATCCGCTGCAGCCTCCACCCTCATGTGCTCTGCTGCCTCCCCCAGCCCCAGTGCCCCATCACTCCAAACTCATGGCCTGTGGGGCGCTTTGGTGGCTCGCCTCCCTGCCGGAAGGAAGCACAGAGGGCAGCACCCCCATCTGTCTGGCTGTAGGAGTCCAAGGCACAGAGCGGGCACTTGTGTGCTTGCCCTGGTGCCGCTGATTGGGCAAGAAGGCCGAGGTTCGTGATGGGCTTGGCTGTCAAGGGACTCTTCCCCTGGAGCTTCAGGAGAGGTGCACAGAGAAGCCACCAGCTGGGCCACCTGGCTCCCCACCCTTCTTCTGCCGCGTGGGTGGGCTGCCTCCTCCCGCCTTCTCATCTACTTGGGAGGGACTCAGGACTCCACCCAGCATGGAGTGGGGGCTTCCAGAGTCTGCCTCTGGCTTCTGAGCCCGGGGCACCCTGTGACCTCTGAGCCCAGAGAACATGCGTCCCCTCTTCCCTGCCCCCCCCACCTCCCTGCCGCTCTCCCTTGTCTTGTGGGCCACAGAGATCGGTGGGGACATGAGGCAAATGACGGTTTTACCCCCAGGCCAGAGGTGACCACCACGGAGCCGTCTCCCACAGTCACAAGGGGCAGACATCTGCATGAACTCGGACACCCCACCTCGTGGGGACATACTCTGGCCCTAAGGCTGGCTGAACCCCAACCCTCCCAGGGCTCCAGGCCAAGGCAGCACCACAGCTCCCCCAGACCAGTGTGGTGGTCACTCTGTACCCTGAAGGCCCCCACTGGCCTCTGCACCCCACTCTGTAGGTAAGATCAAGCAGTCCACATACGTCTCCTTGATTTAATAAAAAGCTTCTTCGTTTTAAAGAACCTTAGATTAACTGGGTTTAGATCATTTGATGTTTTTATTTAAAAAAAGAAAAACGAAGACAAACACCCATCAACTTCAGAAGGATTTTAAAATAACAGATTCCATCATTCCACTAAGATTTATCAGACTCTTCAGTTAGTTTGCACTGTCCTTGGGGAGGTGACACATCTCTGGAGACAGTGATAGGTGTTTCCTGGGGGCCTGGGGGCAAGGTCAGTGCTGACTGAGACAGTCCCGGCACAACAAAGGAGCAAACAAATCCAGCCCCAGTGGGCTCCACCTGAGGGAGGGAGGCAGAGCCAAGAGGGAAGAGGACATTGTCAGCCCACTTCCAACCAAAGTCACCTCGAAGCTGAGTCTGTGCAAAGTGCGGCACCACTGATCTCCAGGAAGTGGCCAAAGTCAAAAGACCCATGGAGCAGAGGATCATTAAACTGGAAAGTCTCCATCGTCAGAGAAAGGACCAAGGCTAGGACAAGTATGAAGGTACAGCCCTAGGTCTAGTTCTGAGCTTCCTAGCAGCCAAGAGGCAAAGGGCTCAAGAGGTTATACAGTCCCGACTGTCCAATAGAAGAAGCCTTCAGCTTCTTTGGGAAGGACAGACTCTGCCTCACTCTGGATCATCTTCACATAAGGGGCACTGGAGAAGAAACAGAGGGGTCCTCCACAGCAGCTCTCCATGTGACCAGTCCGCATGGCACCGGTCCTGGCTGCATTGGGCTCCATGTGCTGGGCTGGCAGGGTCGTGGAGGAGGGGCAAGCATGAAGAAGGCTTCCCGCTCTCAATGGACTGCTGGTGAGTGGGCTGGGAGGAGACAGGGAAGCAAGTTGAAGGTGTGAGTAGTGGGGCTTGGCCAGGCCTGGGCATTGGCCAGGAGGTGGGTGCAAGACACACAAGGGCAGGAGGAAGAAGCTTCCCTGGAATGGTCCCCAGGAAAGGCCCTGAGATCAGAAATGTGGCCTTGCTCTGGGAGGTGGCTGTGACCACCAATTTAAGAAAGTGAGTGGGTGTTCTCACTTGACAGAGTCACCATGTGTCCTGTTGAGATCTCCACCAGACTGATGCTCAGGGCTCCACCTAGGAGTGGGCAGCATGGGCTGCACATCCCTTTTGGATGGGATGGGAGATGGGGATAGGGAGGAGGGTGACTTCAAGGATCAGGGCTCTGCTTCCCTGGAGTAGAAGATATCCTACTAGGTGGTCGGCATGGCCCACAGGCTGAAAGAGGGAGTGCTTAGGGATGGGCAGATGGATGGAAAGAAGGATGAATAGATGGATGAAGGGAAGGATGAATGAATGGGTAGAAGAAAGAAAGGAAGGTTGGCTGGATAGATGGACAGGTGAGTGGGTGGATGGTTGGATGGGTGGATGAGTGGGTTAGTGGATTGATGAAAGGAAGGAAGACAGGCAGGAAGGGTGGATGGATGGATGGGAAGATGAGTTGATGGATGGAGGATAGATGGATGGATGAGTGAATTGTGGATGGATGGGAAGATGGGCAGATGGGTGGATGTATGGATGGATGGGAGGGTGGGTGGGTGGATGGGAGGGTGGAAGGGTGGATGGATGAATGGGAGGATGGATGGATGAGTGGATGAGTGAATGGTGGATGGATGGATGGGAGGATGAATGGATGGATGGATAGATGGATGGGTGGATGGATGGAAGGATGGAGGGATGGATGGGAGGATGGGAGGACAGGACCATGGAAGGATGGATGTGAGCAAGCTCACATAGAACCTGTGATGAGCCCTAGTCCCAGAGCTGAAAGGGGGGCTTCAGCCCTGGGAGAGTGTCCCCCACCTTAGCTGCCCCCCAGGTGAGCTCTTTACCTTTGATGTGCTTGTCTTGGAACTCTGTGAGGAAGAGTGTGATGCGGTCCGAGGGGATGGCAAAGGAGATTCCAGCAGCGACCTTGAGTGTGTTGATGCCAATGACCTCACCGTCCTGGGCAGGGAGGTCAGAGTGGGGTCACAGGAGGACCCAAGCAAACCGCTGCCCACACAGTACCATGTCTACAGCTCTGCTTCCAGAGGCTGACCCTGGCTATCCACACCCCACCTGAGAAGCTCCCAGGGCAGCCCTAACTGTCCTGGAAAGGTTGCTCTTGGGGCCACATCTGTATCAGTGACCCCACCTCCCCTTCCTGGAAAGTGTCGTGGGGAAACTTGCAGCTGGGACCTGCCTCCCAAGCTCTGGCCACTACACCCTGGGAAGCAGTGCCCGCTGGGCCGAGGGCACCTCCAGGCCACGTCCAGAGGGGTGGTCCATCTACCTTTCCTTTCAGAAGTTGGGGGTGAGTGGGCCAGTGGCTCTCCTCACTCTCTCTGGTTGGAGCCGCCTCCTGCTCCACCCTGCCCTGCTCTCCCCCTCCCTGCCTGCCCTGTTCCCGCAGAAGGCTGGAGCCATCTGGCAGGATCTGCCCGAACCTGGGACCTCACCCTCGGCAACTCCTGGGCAGGAAACTCTCTCAGCCACAGCGGGGCTGAGGTGCTGACACCCTGCCAGGACCTGGCCGGCTCACCAGGGGACCTCTTTAGGGCCTCAGGCAGAGCCTTGGACCAGGGCATCCCTGCCCTCCTGGTTCCCGGGAGCTCATGAGGTGGGAGGACCCAAGAGTGTCAGATCTGGGGGATGGGATTCTGCATCCACCCTCGCCGTGTTTGCCCATCCTCAGGCCCGCATGGCGTGTAGCAGCCTCCTGACCCTGGCTTCCAGGCCTCCAGCTAAGCCACCCACATGAGCTTTCTCGAAACCAGCTCATGCCCTCCGCCCTGCCGAAAGCCCACAAGGGTTCTCGGGAGTGCAGGGTGGGGCCTGTCTGCACATGTGGCCTGAGGCCCGGCAGGAAGGGGGCTGCCGGCCCCTCGCACAGTCTGCTCATCTGACCTCTCCCCTCGGAGCCTCCCCCGAGCTCACGCGGTGCATCCTCCCTGGGAGTTCCTTCTCCAGGACCCAATTCCCTCAGCCTCTGTGGCCTGTGTTAGACGCCTCCACCTCCAGGAAGCCCTTCCTGGTCTTGCATCAGCTGGAAGCCTCCCTGCCCGGCTCCCTGCAGAGCGACCTCGAGCTGCTCACGTCACACCAGGCTTGTCCATGTCTGGCCACTTTCTGCCTGAGGTCGGGACTGTGTCCAAGGAGCTCTGAATTTCCTGTTTTATTCCAAAAAAATCTCACCTGGGATGAGGATGAGCCTAACCTTGGGGCTCAGGACAGAACTGGGGAGGGATGATTGAGGGTGTGGAAGAGAACGAGGGTGCTCCTCTCATCTCGCTCACTCCCTGAGGGCGGGGAGTCCCGGAGGTGAGCAGCCATACGCCTGCATCTCCCCTGTCCAGGCCTGGGCTGATGTTCACAGGTGATCTGTCATTCCTGACGGCTGCCAGGATCTCTTAGGGGCACAGGTGGCATGTGCGGAGGGTCCTGCCCTCCCTCCTTCTAGGCCTCCAGCCCAGCCACGTTCCTGACTGTTGGGCCTGAAGGCTCTAGGGCCATTTGGTGGGTCCTGTCCCACCTCAAGGCTGTGTTCCCACATCTGAGAAGAGCCCCAGAAAACCAGAGACTCTGGTCTGAGGCACACTTACCAGGTTCACCAGCGGTCCCCCGGAATTCCCATACTGCAAGGGGAGGAAACAGGGCATTAGCTGTGCTCAAGCCCCGCCTGAAGGTGCCTGGACCAGCTCTAACTTGAACCAGTGTAAGAGACGCACCATCAGGTCTCAGCCCAACAGCATGGAAAGGCCTCGTGCTGTCCCCACTTCACAGTAGGAAAGCTGAGGCCCACAGAGGCCAAGTGGACGCCACCTGATGACCTGGGTAGGACCAGCTAGTGCTCTCTACCCACACCACGTGGTTTGGTGTCCCCCCTATCAAGGGATGAGCAGCACCAATGGGGAGAAAGCAGAATGGGGTGCTACTTCTCATCCTGCTGGCCTGGGGAGTCTCTACAAAGACTAAGGTTCCAGCAGAGTGCCCGAGCCATGTCAAGCCAGGGGGACTTCTGGGGCATCTGGGCAAAGTGCTCGGTGACTGCAAAGGTGCCAGCCAACATAGCTGCAGTCGTGAGAAGCAATGTTGACTAGGGAGTGTCATCTGGGGCCGGAGGTGTCTCTGGGGCCGGAGGTGTCTCTGGGGCCGTGGCCTTGCCTCTCATCTCTGAAGGGCTGCCCAAGTCAGGGTGGCACCTCTCACTCCCAGGGTGCCTGGGTAGAAGGCACAGGGTCTGAGCTCCACTTAATGCAAAGAAAGAACTTTCCAGCAAGCAGATGTGTCAAGTGATCGGATGGCTCTGGGGATGGGGCAAGCCTGGACAGAGACCACCTCAAGGTCTTGGGCACATGCAGTGGGCGCCGGCCTCCCGCCCCAGCACTCACGTTGATGATGGCGTCTGTCTGGATGTAGTCCATGTCTGAGTCCTGGAGGCCCAGCTCCTTGCCGTCCCGCTGGGCGGTGCTGACAATGCCCGTTGTCACAGTGTTCTGCAGGGCGAAGGGGCTGCCGATGGCCACCACAAACTCACCAGGCCGCAGGTCTGCTGAGTGACCCAGCAGCAACACGGGGAGCTTTTTCTAGGGGACAGAAGGGGAGGACACAGAGAGGGAGGCTCAGCCGTCCACCTGCAGCAGGGACCAGGCTGAGATCCTGGCAGGTGGTCCCAGGGAAGGCACGTGCAGCTGTATACAGCCCTCAGGGGTAAAGGCCCAGGCAAGTCACTGGCGCAGACCAAGGCCAGGACAGCATCCAGCTGAGACCCAGGGCTGGAGTCCAGGGAGCAGAGGCTCAGCTGTGCCAGCAAGAAAAGGTCTCCCCAGGGCAGGCCACAGGTATCCATTGTGGGTAGGTGTGCAGAGAGTCCAGCTGCACATGGCCTCGGAGGTCCCCGAGCCCAGTGGTCCCTGGTCCCTCTGAAAGTCTGGCAGAAGCTCCAGACAGCACTATGCCATATGCACCACACACAAACTGCCTCATTTGAGGGGGAGCTCTGCAGGCCCCTGGAGCCCACCTAAGGACCCTGGGAGCCTCAGTTTTGGAATCCTTGAACCAATCTGATCTCCCAATATAGACACACAGAGAGACTGAGGCCCAGAGAGGCAAAGTGACTTAGCCAAGCTCCACCTCCCCCCGCCTGCCCCCGCCACTGAGACACCTGCACACTCTTCTCTTGCTTTCGCATGGGACCAGCGGGGCCTGTCTGTCTGTCTGTCTGACTCTACACCTAGCCTGGGAGCGCAGAGTAGCCATGCTCTGGGTGCCAGAAGCTGCACGGAACGTGCTCCAAGGAGGTGCCTGGGCACCTGTCAAAGGTGCAGAAGCCACGTGCGTGCGTGTGAAATCGGTGAGGGCAAAGCTCTGTCAGTTGTACCCACGTCGGTCTCCTGTTTCTGGTTTTGCACCAGTCCCTGGGAGAAGCCGGGGAAGGGTCAGGGGACCTCTCGCACTGCTCTGCAGCTTGCCATAGGTCTGCAGACGGCCCGGCCAATGGGCCACACTCCAACTCTGGTCCCCAAACCTCGGACCCTGTGGAGGGCCCCATTCCCTCCAGCCACTGCTCTTTCCAGTCTTTTCCCTTTTGTTGTTTGTCACCACGTCAAATGAGGAAGTTTTTACTTAAGAGGTGTTTTTCATAACAGCGATCAACAAAAGAAGAAAGGCAAAATCTACCAGTGGGAGTGGTGCGTTGGCATTCTCTGTGCTGCCTGGAAATGTGAAGCTTCAGCCTGTGACACAGAGGTCCCAGTGGAGGAAACAAGCCTGTGCATCTGGGAGGCAAGGACCCAGAGAGGGGACATTTTTTAATTGCTGAGAGGCCACAGAGTGAGAGACGATGGTGTCTGAAACCCCCAGGGAGGCTGCGAGCTGGGAAAGAGTAAGCCCGTCCTCCCTGTGCCACCTCATGTTGTGGAGAGGCCCCAGGTAACCCCACTTCCGCCCACCTCCAGTGACATAACTGCAACATTGGGCATGACTAGAGCAAGCTGGAGGGAGGCCTGGGTCCTAGCCAAGCGTGCTGGCCCTGAGCTGGTTAGCTGTGATCTTGGGTGCATTCCCTAACCTCCCCGAGCCTCGGTTTCCCCACCTGAAATCCCAGGATAATGAGGGCCCTTCCTCACAGGCCATGATGAGAATTGTATGCACAAGCCAGTGCCTGGCCCAGAGCAGGCCTTCCAGAAACGGCTCGTGGTAGTGATGGGAGGGTTACTTCAGCCCCAGCATGGGAGGCACCAACGTGGAGACAGAGGAATGGGGCACTGTCCCTCTGCCACCCTGTAGGGACAGTCACATACCCAGGAGTGGGCCTGGGGTGGGAGGACAATGAAGAACCTCCTGGGGGAGCAGGGTGGGCCCCCCGCTGTGGGCCACCTGCTCCTGACTCTGCCCTGCACCTGGCAGCTCAGGGAGTGCAGTCTGGGGCCCAGAGACCCGGTTCTAGGCCCAACTTGACCCCTGACCCTGAGCAAACTGCCAGTCCCATCTAGGCCTCACTTCCTCCAAGCGTCCCCTGGGAAAGTGGGCTAGCACATCTTGGGGTCTGGAGTCTGGGGAAGAGGCCCCATGGCAGCCTGGGGCACTTTCCCTCCCCGCCTGTGCCACTCACTTTGGGGTGGATCTTGATGGTGGCGATGTCGGACTTCTTGTCGATGTCCTTGATCGTGGCCTCATAGGAGTCTCCGTTCTGCAGCTGCACCTTCAGCTGCTGCCGGCCTGAGACAGCGTTGGTGCTGGACACCACATGGGCATTGGTGACGATCAAGCCGGCCTCCGACATGATGAAGCCCGAGCCGCTGGACAGAGGCACGTTGCGGCCAAACAGAGGGTGTCTACAGGCAGGCAAGCACAGGGGCACTCAGCGGGGGACACGAGCTGGGAGTCTGGCCCAGTGGCAGGGGTGCAGGAATGTGGGTTTAGAGTCCCTTGGGCCCTGGTTTGAATCCTGCTCTGCCACTTACAAGCCACTTAAGCCTGGACCTATTCCACAGCTATAAAGTGGTAATGATGCCTATCTCTGATGAGACGGGACACCCGTGAGTGTCAGACGACTCAGCACACACTCACCACCTGGCTGCGGAGCGCCAGAGCCAGACAGGCCAGGATTCCAATCGCAAGCCCAGTCCCCACTAATTAACTGCCTGGCCTTGGGCGGTCATTTAAGCTCCCTGAGCCTCAGTCTCCCCACTGAGGAAATGGGATGACAACACCCACTGAATGGCGCTGCCCAGTGGCACTTTAGACATTTCGGTGTACTCCCTCCAGAGGGAAACGCACCAACACACGTACAGCACCGACCGTCGCTGCCAGCAGCAGGTGCCCAGGAACGGGGATTCCCTGAAGAGCCAGAGGCAGGTCTCCAACTGTGCAGAGGGGTGAGCGCAGGGGTGGGGGCCTAGAGGCTTATTCTCTCCACCCTCCACCCCCACCTCCACCCTGGCCGGCTGCCTGAAGTCCCAAATGCGGCAGTGCTGGTGGCAACCTCTGCCCTGTGAATACCACACCAGGCAGACACAGAGGGACGAGTGCTGGACACCCTGACAGACAGCAGCTCACAGGCACAGGGTGACACCAGCCTCAGCAACTATCTCTGTAAAACGGGACTGAATGGCAACACAGCCGGTGCGGGCTCTGCCATTGGTGTTTGCTGATGGGAGACCGTCCCAGCCCACACCACAGCCCCATTCCCAGGCCCAGAGGAAGGAGGAATGCCGCAGGCAGCTTGGGACCTTAGGACAGGGTGTCTCTGGGACACTTGCACGGAGCAAGTACTCAGTCCCTGAGGCTGCTTAGTAGAGATGAGCCCAGAACCACGCGCAGGACACGGAACAGAAGGGGTGGGAATGTCGAGCACAGTCTCCGCAAAGTGCAGAAGTGTCGCCTCAGCCTGTAGTGCCGGGACAATGGCTAATGCCAGAGAGCTCCCCCTGAGCCAGGAACCAGGACATTTAATGCTCATGGCCACCCTGCATGCAGTTGTCTGGGTGGGACGTGTCCCCTACAAAGATATGTTCAAGCCCTGAGCCCCTGACACCTGTGAGTGTGGGCATACTTGGAAGCACGGTCTTTGCAGGCGTAATGAAGTTAAGATGGTCAGACTGGAGCAGGCTGGGCCCTAATCCAGGGCCTGGTGTCTTTATAAAAGGGAAATTCAGACAGAGAAACAAGGTGAAGGCCGTGAGATGACGGAGGCAGGGACTGGGGCGCAATGTCTACAAACCAAGGGGCACCAAGGAAACCAGGAGAGGCCAGGAGAGAGGCCGAGAACAGAGCTTCTCAGAGCTTACAAAGGAACCAACCCTGCTGACACCTTGATGTAGGACTTCCGGCCTCCCAGACTGTGAGAGAATGAATTTCTGCTCTTTCAGGTCACCTAGTCCTTGGTGCTTTGTTACGACAGCCCCGGGAATCTCCTGCGGTACAAAACTCTCAGGGCTCCACTTTACTGGAGGGGAAACCGAGGCACAGAGGTGCTGAACTCCTTGCCTATGTCAGGCAGGCAGGCAGAGCACAGAGCAAGGGTTTGTACCCAGCAGCCTGGGCATCTGGCACTTGGCTATCCCACACGGTGACCACAGCATCTGTCCACTCACATCTATGGCCAGGTTCCAACTCACCCAGCTCCCTGTGTGCCCCAGAGCAGGGCTGCAGCCATGTTGGCCCTGGGGGCCCCGGGGGCCTGCCACTGCCTGGCATGTGCAAGATCTGCAGAAAAGGCCAGAGGCAGCCCAGCAGCCGCCACCCCATTCCCGGAGCCAGGGTCAGGGGCCACAGCAGAGGTCCTGCACTCCATGAACATCTTGTCTCGCCTGCCTCGGTCTCCTGCCCACACAGAGCACCGTGGCCCTCCCAGCCCAGTTGCAGTCAGTCATCAGCCAGCTCGAGCCTGAGCCCTGGGGCCTTCCAGAAGGAGGTTGCACTTGTCCCCACTGCCAGGAAGGCCAGCAACATGCCACTTATAACATGCATCAGTTATAATTTCCTCAATGACACGTTTCGAGCCAGGGGCCTGAGGGAAGGGTAGTGAGGGGTTAGATCTGGGGTCAGAGGGCCCTGGGCCAAAGCTCAGCTGGGCACTTAACAGCCTGTAAGCCTGGCTGCCCTCCCAGAGGTGGGTGCCCTGGGGCAGCTGACACCAGGGGGCTCACGGCAAGTGTTCAAGGGGTGAACCTGTCATTCACTCATTCCCCCCATTTGGTGAGCACAGCCTGCCAGCAGGGCCAGAGATGGGGAGGGGCGGCGACTCCCAGGGCCACCGGCTTCGATGGGACGGCACAGCCCAGCAAGCAGGGAGTGTCCAAAGGCAGGGAGAGGGAGGCCCTTCCGACCGCTCACTGTTCACTGCCTCTGCCTGCCAGCCTGGGCCCTGCCCGCTGACCCTGTCCGGACAGTGGGCTGAGCTCAGATCCTCCTCATCCCAGCTGTCTGCCTGCTGCTCTCCACACCTGGGCCAAGGGACTAGGGAAGGTGGATGGAAGGAACGCTCTGACCTTGAGGAAGGCCACGCTGTTTACTTCTCTTTGGGGGGACTTGGGAAGAGCTCCCAGAAGCCCGCATGACACTGGGAGGCTGAGGGAGGACGGGGGACAGGGCAGGAGAGTAAAGGAGGCTGTGCCCGTCTGCAGGGAGCACTCCTGCCTCCACCAGCTACAGCATCTGCCTCCCTGCTGACCCACCCCTGCATTCATCCCTTCATTCGTTCACTCGTCCACGGCACAGTCACTCACTCATTCACTGACTGACCCACTCACTCATTCACTCATTCACTCCCTCTTTCACTCATTCACTCACTCATTCACTCACTCACTCACTCACTCACTCACTCATTCACTCACTCACTCCCTCTTTCACTCATTCACTCCCTCTTTCACTCATTCACTCCCTCTTTCACTCATTCACTCACTCATTCACTCAATCACTCACTCACTCATTCACTCACTCATTCACTCACTCACTCCCTCATTCACTCACTCACTCCCTCTTTCACTCATTCACTCCCTCTTTCACTCATTCACTCACTCATTCACTCACTCATTCACTCACTCAATCACTCACTCACTCCCTCATTCACTCACTCACTCATTCACTCATTCACTCACTCACTCATTCACTCACTCACTCATTCACTCCCTCATTCACTCACTCATTCACTCACTCACTCAATCACTCACTCATTCATTCACTGACTGACCCACTCACTCATTCACCTACTCATTCATTCACTCACTCATTCACTCACTCATTCATTCACACACTCACACTCACACACTCACCCGTCCCTCCCCTCACCCATCCTGCCCCAACCACACTGGCCTTGCTGCTTTGGCACCAAGCAGCCCCCCTCAGGCATCCATCTGTTTGCTCCCTCGTGTCTGCTCCAGGCTCAGCATGTGAGGCCCCTTGAGCCCCCGGCTCCCAGGATCCCAGCACCTGCTCACCCAGCCCACTGCGCCCCTGCTCTTTGCACATACCAGTGGCGCCTTCCCACCTCCCCAGTCTGGTTCTTTGTCTGTCCTTTAGCACATGGCCCTGCTGGGATACAAATACATAGCAGAGGCCCAATACAACCGGTGGGATGCGTGACTAAAGAACCACAGCCACTGCTCGCGCGCAACCACTTGGCGCCCACAGCTGCGGAGGTGCGGGGTCACGTGCTACTTCCCCAGAGGAGGAGATCAAAGTCAGGCAGGCAACCTTCCCCAAGGGCAGTGGGCAGCCAGGAGAGGAGAGCGAGGTCAGCCCAACCCCAGGCCCGCTCTGGGTCCCATGCCCCAGGCTGCTAGAGTGGAGTCGAGTCTGGGCCCCTGCAGATGGACGGGGCGCTGGAGGACATTGGGGGGCAGGAGGGGCGGGAGGGGTCTCCACGCACCTCAGGAAGAGCTCTATGTGGACCACGGCCGGTGCGATCTTCTCCACTACATCGGCGATGAAGTTGAACTTGTACCGCGGGCTGGTCAGCTGGTGGAGACCTGCACTGGCAGCAAGAACCAGGTGCATCAGTGGGGCCCGGAAGCCATGCTCTGAGGGAGGGAGGCGGAAGCTCCACCTGAGACCCCTGCCTGGGTTCAGAGCCCCTGGGACCCCACACACACAGCAGTGAGGCAACACCCAGCCTAGGGAACCAGCACGGGGAGCAGAGGCATCCACGTGCCACGCTTCCTCATCCCACCACACTGCAGCCCTGCCAGGAGGCTCAGAGATGTCTCATGTTTTAGCCACACCCTTGCAGGAGAGATGGTCCCCTCTCCTCACAGGCAGGCCCCTCCAAACCCTGGGGTGTCCCTTCTGAGCTGACCTGGCCTGGCTGCAGTGTGCCCCGTCCTGGGCCTATGGCCTGCCAGTTTCTGAGTCCACAGGGCCCCACATCCGTGTCTAAGTTGGCCACACCCCAGTCCAACTTGCCAGGCAGTTCACGAGCTTCCCAGGAACCTTCAGGGGCTCAGATTTCTGCTGCCGTCAGCAGTGGGGCTGCGGCGGCCAGGACCACAGGCCTGAGGCGTGTGGGTGGCATGAGGCCCGCAGCCCCTTGTGCCGAGTCCTCCCAGGCTCCCACCATCTGGAGCCCATGCTGCTCTGTATCGCTTGGGCTCCTGGGCTGCTTGACAGCTGTGTGGCCCCAGGCAAATCATTTACCCTCTCTGGGCCTGACTCATCTGAAACGGGAATGAAGATGCCCCCGACCCGGGCGTGGGAACTGGGTGTGGGCTTGACGGCACCCGCCCATGGGAGCAGAGCCCCGGCCCCTAGAGTCCAGCCCTGCACTGGCAGTTCTCCTGATGGCCTCCGGGGCAGGGCCAGATCAGGATCTAGTGGAAATCTGGTTTCGCAGATCGCACAGCGGCACGGAGGGAACAAGCTGCACGCAGCCACGAGCGCAGGGCCCAGGCCCACAACGTGCTCTGTGAACGTTTGCGAGGCAAATGCAGTCCCCGCACACAGCTCAGTTCACGTCCCCAATTCTCCACGGTGGCAGCCAGGGCAAGGACCTTGGCCTCCACTTTAAAGGTAGGGAAACTGAGGTTGAGTAAGACAAATCCTCTTGCCCAAGGCACAGCCAGCTGAGAAGCAGGCCCTGCACGTGGCTGCAGGGCTCCTTCCTCAGGAGTTCCCACCTCCACCCTGTGGCTCCCGCAAGGTGGCCACGACTAGCCCTTAAGCCTGAACTGGGACCCCAGCTGGCTCAAGTGCTACTGGGGGGTAAGGAGGGACCACGTCTCCTCAGCTCCTGAGACGTCTGCCTCTCACCTCCAGTGGGCACCTAGCACACAGGCTCCAGCCTGCTGTGGTCAGCCTGAATCAAAGGCTGCCTGTCCAGGGTGGCCAGGGCCTGGCTAGGGGACGCTGGCCAGTGTGAGGCTCCTCGATGTGGCAGCCGCATGCCCAGGAACCCTCCTCCAGGATCTCAGGTTCAGAGGTCATATTAACAGCCCCCAGGGCAGGGCCCACTCCACGTCCAGGGCTCTCCATGCACAGATTTATTTCCACACAGATTGTCGACCCTCCCAAAACTGCACAGGGAGTGGAAACTGCCTGGGCAACCTCAGGGGCTAAGCCCAGGCCCGTCCACTCCCCTCACAACCCCTGGGAACTCAGGGTCATCTTCTAGCCCAGCCACTCAAGCAGAGAAAAGGGAAACCAGCCACAGAACCTGCTGCCACGTCAAGGTTTGGCTTTCCCACAAGAGGCTCCCAAACTGACAATTGGCATGACCCAGGGGACCCCAGAGGAGCCCCCAGGCCCAGGCCCTGCCCCCTCCAGCAGGGGAGGACCCAGTGTGGTCAGCTGCTCCTCTGTGTACACAGAGCTCCCCATGCTGTGCAGGGGGAGAGGTGACTGGGCACCGGCAGCCCCAGGTCAGGCCAGTGTCACCTCTCCCTGCTGTGGGACTTCTATCAGGCTACCTGTCCTCAAGCCTCTACTTGTCACCCACCTGCCTCTCTGTTCCTATTCCTGCATCTCCCTGCCAAGATGCTCCAGCTGGTCCCTGGCCTGGCCCAATCCACATCCCCTAGGCAGCCCACCAGCAGCCTTCTCCCTGTTGGACCAAGCCTGCGCCTGCCCAGGGCCCCAGCGCAACGCTCACCCGCAGCGCTCACTCCACGTGGAGTCTACTCAAGCCACGTGTGTAGGTGCCTTCCGTGTGCCCGCCGTGCCGGCCGCTGGAGATGAGTGGTCCAGCTGGGGCTGGGGGGCAAGCAAGTGACCAGGGTGGGACAGAGAAGAAGCCCAGGCATGAGGTAGGGGGTCTGGAGGTGCCTCTGCTCCAGCTCTGGAAGAGTCCACCGGGCAGGGAAACAGCACACAGAAACCGTGGGCTGAGCCTGAGTTGGGCGCGATGGCAACTGCAGACACACTGATTTGGCAGACTGGGGACTGGGCCGGGTGTGAACACACCAAAGGGGGAGGAAAGCTCTCCCCTCCCCACAGAAGTGGTTAGAACCGGCTGCACCACCGGTGCCTTCACCCTGGACCTCAGAGAACCTAGCGCCAGGGGCCAGAATGCTCCCTGGGCACCGTCCCATCCGCCCCACTGGCCGCCCTGGCCCGGGTCTCCCCATGGTGGGCGGCAGAGCCGGGGCAGAGCCGCCCGACCCCTCAGGCACAAGCTCTGCCTCGCAGTCAGGAGAGCTGGGGGCTCAGCAGCCTCTCTAGGACAATCTTCTTCCTAGTGTGGTCTCTCCAGAGGTCACTTAAAATAGGTGACACTTGATTTTATGTATGATGATTTTTTTTAAAAAAACCACTATAAAATATTCATAAGCAAACGCCTGGCCTGATAGGAAAACACATCAAAACACTGCTACGTGGTGCTTACTGGGGGCAGGGGTAAAGTTACGAGTTTCTTTTTTCATGGACTTGTCAAATTTTCTAGCATAGGTAAATTATATACCGTAAATCTGAAAAAAGAAAAAAAAAGAGCTAAAACAGGGAAGAAAAGCCAGGCCTGAGGGGAGGGGCCGCGGGGATGGGCCGGGCGGTGGGAAGGAGCACAGGCCGCGTGGCTCACGTCGCAGCCCCGGCTGCCGGAGACGCGCCGGGTTCACCCCACACCCCAGCAGAAGCAGCACAGGGTGAGGCAGCCTCTGAGACTTTTCAGAAGGGAGGGAAGGAGGAAGCTCAAGGATGCTCTGCTGACTCTACCTGACCCAGCACACAGTAGGGTTACAGACGCCACCAGAAAGAAAGAACATCGTTCAGCCTGTTAACCAAGTCTCCAAGCAGCCCCACAAGAGCAAGTGGCCCAATTTGCGGCCCAGGAAACTGAGGCTCGGAGGCAAAGATCACGCATGGGGGAGGCAGGCTGTTACCACCCAGGTCAGATGGACTTTGGCATTGGAGGACCCCAGGACCTGGGGCACCCCAGCGGTCCCTGTCCCTTTAAATCAGCTTGGGGGGCCAGGCCGATGTCCCTTGCGCTCCTCCCCACTCAGATGAGTCACCCATGAGTCAGGGGAGGGCAGACGCGCTTCCCACTGCTTCTTTCCACATGAAAACCCTGGGCCCCTACGGCTGGGAAGCAGACTGTTTGTTTGGGGTATTTTGACAACCCCCACCCCCACCCCATCCTCGAGCCAAAGCTCTGAAGTCAACAGTCTCAACCAGATTCAGCTGTGAACTTTTTTTCCCCTTCTTTTTAAATAAACTGTACTCCAAAGGCCCTGGGAGTCTTAGTCAGGGGGAACCTGACACAGCAGCGAAGGCCAGGTGTCTGGTGGCACCTCCGGAAGAGGAAGGGGCAGAGCCAGCGTAGCGAAAGACTGGGAGAAGAGCCAGCAGGGAGAGAAGCCAGGTTTCGGGGCTCCACCTCCCACATTCCTGCCCAACAGGGCTTCCAGAAGTGCTGAAGGACAGTGGCAGACCCTGAAGGAGGACTACACGGGGCTAGCTTGTACCACTGCACAGGTTGTTCACTGAATGACTCCAGGACCATTACTGACAAAGATTACAACGTGGCCAGCTTCCCCTAGCATTGTGCAGTGTACAACCTGCCCAGCTGTATGCATTAGTCCCTCCAGGACATAATGGGCAGAGCCAGGACTGAGACCCAGTTCTGTTCCTCTAACTCTGAGGTCACTGCCCCTTCTTTTATTGCCCCTGCTATCAGCAGACCCCTTGGTCACCCAGTGGTTAGCTGTGAGCTAGGGATGGAGGAGCCATCAGTGGGTGACCACAAGGACCCAGGCTTTGCCAATCTGTTTGTAATGCTGACCACAGTCTGCAGACCAGATGGCAGCCTCTTAGCAGGGTATTCAAGGACCAGGGTGTCCTGGTCCCATTGATATCTGCAGCCACGTGTACTCTCCCCTCTGCACCCTGGCTCTGGTTCCCTAAGCACACATGTGCCTAAGTGTCACTGAACCTTTGCATATCAGTTCCTCTTCCCTCAAGGCCCAGGCCAACAGCACCTCCTCTGGGGAGCCCGGCCTGACTTTGCAGGCTCCGTGACCGATCTCTCCATCTGGGGCCAGAGCTCAAACCCTTCCCAATGCTTGTCCCTCTGGACCGTCCCCACAGCCCAGCACCCTTGATCCGGGGCTGGCCTGGCCCACAGCAGGGGAGCGAGGGAGTGAATGATGAAGGAGGGAATGACTGTTCTCCAGAGAGAGATGTGCAGCCCCAGCAACACCTCGACAGCTCCAGCCCCACCCTCCACAAGAGCCAGACTCTGAAACCCCAGGAGCTGCCTCCAGGTCTAATTAGTTCCCAGGACAGCTCCTTGTGTTTTCCTTCCTCTTGAAAACTTGCCTGTCCCCAAGTGAACCGTGACCCCCCAGCCAAGAACATCAGCTTCAGATCCAGCTGTGGCTCCCTGTGGGCGGATGCTGCTGTCTGCGACCCTCCAGCCCAGAGTCCTGTCCCAAGAACACAGGAGGGGGCGGGGCAGCAGCCCAGGCCTAGAGCAGCTCGCTGCCTCCCCCCACGGCCACACCCAGCTGGCCGGCCAGGCTGGGCTCTGCGAGTTTGTGATCTCATTGAATTCTTGCAGCAATTCTGCAAGGCAGGAACCATTAGTCCATTTTACAGGCGAGGAAACCAGTCTCAGAGAGACCATGGGAATTGCCCCTCGTACAGCCAGGCGGCTCGACCCCTGACCGTGAGCACCCCACAACCACGTTGCTGGTCCTTGGCCAATAGAACCGGCTGTCTAGCCCCCAGGAGAGACAGCCTTGCCCCATCCTTGGTTTCTGGCTGTGAAATTCCATGCCTGGCTGGGCTACAGCCAACCCCACCAAGGAGGCCGCTCTGCCAGCATCTGCCTTATGCTTTATCAAGAGGGGGCTGGTCCTCTTGCAGGGTCCCCAGGGCCAGGCAGGGCTCTGTGCTGCTCACTGGGCCATCCAAGCCCCTGGCCCTCCTCTTAGAGGAAGCCCTCCCCGCCTTGACCAGGTCCAGTCAGTTGACCGCTCAGGGCTCAGGCTCCTCAGTGGTGACACAGGGACTGAGCAGGGCCAGTGACACCAGGGCTGGCACCAGGCAGCTCCTCTCCGAATGCTGCCTTCCAGCTCCTTCCCTGCCTTGACCACCTCTCCACAGCTGCATCTGTGTAAGTGCCCACATGCCAGTATTTACCTTCGTGTGCACTAATGTCTCTTAGCCCTTACACCGTGCAAAGCACTTTAATTCACTATCTCATTGCCTGTCCAGTGACCCAGTGAGGAGGGTACCGCTGTTATCACCATTCCCCACAGGTGAGGCAACTGAGAGCTTAGGAGACTTGTGGGGTCTTCCCATAGGAAGTGGCAGCACTGGGACTCACCCCTGAGCAGCCAGATATGAGGAACAGAGCTGGGTCTCAGTCCTGGCTCTGCCAATTTTTTGCTAGAGGAGGGGTAATGCACACAGTTGGGCAAGTTGTACACTGCACAACTCAAGGGAGTCAGCTGCTACCTCCTGCACTAGACCTGTGTTCAGTTTGGAGACTATACACACATATCCTGGCCAGGTTTTTGTTGCATCAAGGACAAGGGGTCTGTGATTTTGTTCTATCTCAGCCATTACTCAACACTTTCATCAAAACCAAGCAGGGAGGTTACTTCCTCAGGGTGCTCTGGATGGAAAGCCAGGGGCGCCCAGGCTCGGGGCAGAGCCATCCTCTCTACCTGAGTGACCTGTGGCACCTCCTTGTACCTTTTCTTATAAAAAGCCATGACAAAAATGTCCAAACAATGTGTTTAAGGCTTTGTAAGCCTGGAGCACAAGCCCAACGTGTCACCCTTGACTCTCATAAAACCTGGTGGCTTCTCTCTGTCAAAGCAGCCCTGGGCAGGAGGTTCAGCCCACCTGGCAAGACCCTCCGGCTTGCTGGCCAGCACCGGCCCCCTCCTTCAACACAGAACTCAGGCCTCCAGACAGGCCACGCAAAGCTCTGCTAGCCTCACCTCCCCCGAGCTCCTGGCAGCCTGGCGGCCTGCGGACGGCCGAGGGTGCGCGTGAGGCCAGCACATCCAGCACAGTGTCACAGATGACCGTGTCGGGCAGCCACACCTGCTCTGTGCAGCCCCCAGTGGCCAGGTGGTCTCCTCCTTTGGATGTGGACTTGAAGGAAGGATGGCCTGAATCTGGGCTGGGCAGGGCAAGGCTCCATAGGCCTTGCACGGGAGGTTTCTGTCATCTGTCCTTCACAACAAGGGATCAGGATTTCACAGGGGATCTGCTAGCCATGGTGATGGCAGGCGAGAAGCAGAGGCCTGACCGCACAGAGCCTGCCAGCCACACCAGGAGTCTATGCTTGGTCTTGAGGGCAGCAGGAGCCAGGGTTGGGCTCTCGGCAGGGGACCTCTGCATCTTCTAAAGTCCCCAGGGACCACATTGGGCAGGTCTTTGAGCAAGATATCCCCAGAAAGCCGCTGCAAGAACCTCCCTGCACCTCCAGGTACGGGACTGGGGACGGTGAGGGTGCATTTCCTAGGCAAGCCCTGATGGGGAAGGGCGCTACACAGCACCCCGGGTCCTGAGCTCCTCTCTGGCCGGACTCCTGGCTCTCAGAGGCCTTGGGGAAGGCCCTGGGCTGCCAACACAGCCAGCACTGAGGCGCACAGTCCTCAAACCACCAGATGCTGCAGCTCTGCCCCACAGTCACAGGCTGGGGCTGGGGGAGGGGAGTCGTCTTGCCTGGTTAGTCTTGAGTGCTGAGTTCCAAGACATGTGCAGCCCCAGGAGGCTGCTAAGAGGATTAAAAATCAAAAGCCAACCAAAACTCTTATATAAATAAAACTGGACGATGCTGTCAGAACCTGGTTGCGGTTGCACAATAAAAGCTGATTATTAAAATGCCACATTGTAAACTGCCCAGGGCTCTAAACTCTGAGTTAATGGCGCATTCGTGGGCCTACCTCTCTGCAGCTTAGCTGAGAGGCTGCAAAGTCACAGGGCACTGGTTATGAGTCAGACCCTCTGACACATATTTGTCTCCATCTTCACTGTCCCACTGATGGAGAGGTAGCCACTCTGTGTGACAGCTCTGCCTTAATGAGGAGGCGGGACTATGCAAGAGCTCCCTGGAGAAGAGGTGAGCATCTGTCGCCGGAGGTGTGCAAGAAGAGCTGGGAGGACTATAGGATATTCACACACCACATGGGGGACCCACGCATTTCACACCACCTACAGAGGCCAGGCACTGGGCCAGGCCCCGCCCTGCGAGGCTCAGTCTGGGGAGCATGGAAATAACACAGACAAGTCAACAAACAACACAGGGGCTGGGAGGGGCCAGAGGGCACCCCAGCGTGCGCTTGGGAGGCTGCCAAAGGGGCTCCCAGGCATGGTGGCCAGGGAAAGCAGCTCAGGGGTGTGGGGCACACAGCCCAGGGTAGGATGAGGAACTGACCATGTGAATGTGAGGGAAGGCAACTTCAGGCAGTGGGCACTGCATGTGCAAAGGCCCTGAGGCGGGAGAAGACAGGCGTGGCTTGGCACAGAGATGAGAAGATGGCATCGGAGGGGCAGGCAGAGGCCTTGAGGGCCAAGGCCAAGCGGCAGGGCACCACTGGAGTGTGTCCTGCAGTCACAGGTGGGATGGACTGATCAAGGTCATTCTGGCTCCTGTGTGGAGAAGGGATGGAGTCGGTGAGCCCAGCACTGCTGGGGCAAGGAAGAACTTGGGGACAGTCCGTGGCTGAGCCAAGGGGATGCATGGTGACAGGAGGCAGCAATGCAGGGGAGCAGAGGCTCAGAGGGGACAAAGGTTTTCACCCAAGCACCCCGGGTGGTCCTCTGGGTTGGGCTGGGAGGGGCGGAGTTAGGGACCAAGGCAAGTCACCGGGCAGCTGACACACAGTTCCAGCACAGGAGACACGGGGCTGGAGATGGCCTTAAGTCATCTGTACCTCGGTAGTGTTTAAAGGCAGCGGAGGAGGTCCCTTCCCACCCAGGAGCCCCTCCTACCTGTAGAAGTCAGGAGGAGAAGGGGGACGGGAGGAAAAGGTACGGACCCCCATCCCAGGGAGAAGGAGACACAGCTGGCCCAAAAGGCCACAGTCTTCTGGCAGGACTTCCTTCCAGAAATGCCCAGAGTGGGCAGCACCTTACACGCCACCACGTGTGGACATCGCTAGCGACTTCTGGCCGGGCCCTGGGGAGAGCGAGTGGTGGACACTGCCTGGGCACTCCGTGCAGGCTGAGGCTGGTGGAGAGCTGACTCCAGCCCTCGGGGGCCCTGCCCCGCCCCCACAGAGGAAAGCCAGGGGCCCAAGAGAGCACAGCTTTCAAAGCCCCCAGACCAGGCCAGGCCCGGCCGTGTGACCTCAGACCCGTCACTTCACCCTTCCTGGCCTCAGTCTGCAGGTCTGTGGTGCCTGAGAAGGGACCTGACTTGCAGAGGGAATTGAGACAGCTTGGCAAGAGGCCAGGCACCAGCAATCCCCCACGCAGAGTGGATGCTGCACAAGCCCAAACCTGGGAGTCTGGGCTCCCTGTGCACCAGGCAACAGGAGCAGGGCTACACAGAGCCCACAACGTGTGCGTCCCCTGGAGTTGGGCAGCAACCCCAAGGAGCCCGTGTAAAGGCAGGCAGAGGGTTGGTGTCAGATTCAAAGTCACAGTATCTGGGACCCCGTCCAGCCCTCCTTCCTGCACCTGTGGCTTCCCCTCCCTCTCAGGCACCAGCTCCCCACTGTCTCCCTGGCCCTTTAGGCTCTGGTGGCAGCCAGGGCTCTCAGGATCCTGTGTACCCACGTCTGCTCTGCCTGTGCCCTCCCTGTCCTCCCGGCTCTGCCCAGAGAGCTCCCACTCATTTTCCATGGCCGGGCATTGAGCACCTCCTCCGGGAGCCTGCCCTGACCTTGCCCAGTAAGGCAGGTCTGGTAACAGTCCCAATCGGGATAACAGCTTAGGAAATGAGGCAGAGTCACTCCCCAGGAGCTGGGTGTCCATGTGCCTTGAAGAGCATTCCCCTGGGTACTGCTGTCCCTCACATTTCATAGATGAGGAAACTGAGGGTAACTGAGTAGCCACCTGATGTCACCCCATTGGTAAGAGGGGCACTGGGGCTGCAGGTCTCGGAACCCCCAGCCAAGACTTCCATGCTCGTAGCCACGTCCTGCCTTTCCGAGCTACTTTGCTGCACCTGGCTATGGCCATCACCTGTTTTCCTCTTCTCGCCCTGCCCTGTGTCTCTCCAATGGTCTGTGAGTCTTGAGGGCACAGGCAGGGGCTGCTTCATTGCCATGCCCTTGTCACCAGCCCACGGCCTGCCAGACACACAGAGCAGGTGCATTGTGGACTTCCTCCATTGGTGAGTGTTTCACCTCCAACCTTCCTGCCCGCCTCTAGGCCCTAGGGCTGGGGAGGCACCTCCCACCCCCGGCACAGTCAAACTGCAGGGGACAGGCCTCTCGAACTCCTCAGCAAGGCCAAGACGGGCACACTAGGACCAAGCCCCAAACTGGACGGGCGACACAAGGTGCAGCAGGCACTCATTAAGTTATGACGACCATTCCTGAGGCCTCGGGCCGCGCCATGCTCTCCAGCCCTCGGTCTCTGACCTCACCACCCTCACTCTTGCTATGGTTTGAAAGCGGCCTCTCCAGAATCAGGTGTTGCCGATGTGATGGTGTTGACAGATGGGCCCTGTGAGGTGATTAGGCCACGCGGGCTCTTCCCCTCGCAAATGGGATTAAGGCCCTGCTAGGACGCAGTGTTTGGCCTTCTCTGGTGCTTGTCCTTCTGCCACTCGAGGCCTATGGGCGCCTTGCTCTTGGACTTCCCAGACTCCAGAACCATGAGAAATAAATTTCTGTCCTGTATAAGTTGCCCAGTCTCAGGTAATCTGTTGTAGCAGCCCAAACGGACTAAGACCCCCGCGAACCCCGTCGCTGGCTCTCCCACATAATCACACAGCGTCTCACCCGATGCCCCCCAGCCGCAGAGTGCCAGGGGCGGGTCTTGTGTGTTCTGCCAGAAAAGAGGAGCTCTGCTGAAAATCTCAGGAAAGCCTGGGTTGTATCACTGGAGAAAACTGCAGGTTTCCTCAGCTCCTCTGATGGACCATGCCCATGAATCTCCACTACGGGGACAGTGTTCTGTTTCCCATCCCTTGGGCCACAGGACCCTAACTGTGGGAAGCTTTGACCTACCGTGTCAAGTCTGAGCCCACTAGCACAACACTTATGGCCACTTATCGTCCGGTCCCTGCTGACCTGCCCAGCCTCGGGTGTCACTCCTGCCCTCACCCCCACCCAATCCCACACCAACTGCTCAGAGCGACCGGCTCTTCCCAACACGGCAAAGCCCATATGCGTTCATCCATGCTGTTCCCTCTTCCCAGAATGTCTGTCCCTATTGCTGCTGGAAAACTTGTCCTCACCCTTCAAGATGCAGCCTAGACATCTCTCTGGAGGCGTCCCAGGCACCCCGGGCACTTGATGCTCCCCATGGTGCTCCCAGGGCTCCGAGGAGCCTGTCTTGGTGGCTACTGAGTGTCTGCGCACAGGATATGAAAGGCCCGATTCATATTCATGAACCTGGTGGCCCGCACTGGGCCTAAGGCAGCACCTGTCAGACCAACAGCAAAGCTTGTCTTCCAGAGAGGTCCCCCAAACAAGGAAAGGAACAGTAAGGTTTTCTAGCATTTTCTTCCATGCACAGAGTCAGTCTGCATGGCAAGATGCAACCCAGAACCAGCTGCAGGTCAGGGAGGCTGTTCTCGGGTCTCAAGGGACTGGGGCATTTTCTACCCCCAGCAGACTCTCCCTGTGGTGCCCTAAGCAGTCCAGGGACCCACACAGTCACTCCTTCCAAACAGTCCCCTGCAGACATGCATTTTAACCACAGAAAAAAAACATTGGTGTCACCCAAGAGAGCATACCAACTGGAGATTGAAGCCAGGAAAGATTGCTTTTCACCCAGTACCCTGACAGAGCAGGGATATGAGGACCAGGGGAAACGGTTGCAACAGACACAGAAGCTGGAGAAATACAGACGAGGCCCTTCAGGGTGGTCAGGAGACCACTGGATTTCGCTTTTGACTCTAATTCTGTGACCGTCGGGACAGCGGTTCACTTTTCTGGGTCTCAGTTTCTCCACCTGGAAGACCAGGAGCTGCTTAGAGATATCTAAAGGGCTGTCCAGTTGTGCCTAGGGAGTGGGGACCTCAGCTTGGTCCTAACTCTGAGCCTCAGTTTCCCCAGGAGAAGGCTTCCGTCCTTCCCATTGAGCGCTTACCCGACGGGCAGGCGCCCTTCTGCAGCTGGCGCACGGGCGTCCCGGAGAGCTGCAGCGCGCGGCGGCTGGCCGCCTGCAGCGCGCACACGTTGGCATAGGTGTGCCCGTCTGTGCCGCACACGGCGTGCGCCCAGCGACAGCGGCACACGCCGCGCACGCACTCCAGGCTCTCTCCGCAGGGCGAGTCAAGGGGGCGGCCGCAGGGCTCGCCCTCGCTGGCGGCGCACACCAGGCAGCAGTTGCAGAGGTCGGGCACATAGCCGCCAGGACACCGGGGGCTCGGACACCGCGACACGTCACAGCGCGCGGGGCACGGCGCCGCCGGGGGCTCCCAAGCCAGTGCCAGGGCAGCCAGCGCAGCCAGGAGCAGAGCCCGCGCCTGCATGGCGGCCAGGCCGGCGGCGGGCGGCAGCAAGGGGACTCGACGGGAGCCGGCGGGGACACCGAGGCCGCGCCGGGGGCCGGGAGCCTACGGAGCCGGCTCAGGCGTGCGGGCGTGGGGACCGCAGGGGCATGCCTGGGGGACTGGGGACCCGGGCACTGGAAAGGCAGAGAAGCCCGCTCCCTTCTCTGGACGTACGGTCTGCTGGAGCCCGGCCCAGCGCATTTAAAGGCGACTGGAGACCGCCCTGCTGGAAGAAGGCGGAGTCCCCTCCTTCTGCTCCGCCCCGTCGGCAACAGGCCCCCGCCCCACTGGCCTCGGGGGTCTGTCCTGCCTAGTCTGGGAAGCGGCTGGCACAGACGCTGTTCCCTGCCCAACCGCCGGGGCGCATGCCTTAGGACCCCTAGTCTGAGCAACGCGAACCACGCTGGGAGAACTGACCAAGGCCAAACTCTACCCCCAGCTCCCTCCTGCTCCACCCCTCCATCTGCCCTCAACTCCTCAGCTTGGCAGCCCTGGGCACCAGCACAGTCACGTGGGTAGCTCAGCTCTCCCCTCCTGGCTCCCCACAGAGCCAGAACATGACTCCTGTACCCTGAATCTACCCCCCACCGCAGTGTCTAGCTCTTGGAGGACGTGCTCTCCCCAGCTCTGGGAAGGATCTGCTGGGTTCCAGTCTCACCTTTCCTAGCTCATGCCTCAGTTTCCTCCTCTACCCTAGGGGAATTAATAGTGCTTTCTGACTTCTAGGGCTGTAGAAGAACCGCCTGGAGTTGGCAGCTGAGGAATGCTTCTGAGCCTTTTGTGCTTGGGCATAGCTGCCTGTGGGAACAGGGGGTGTTTCCATTCTCACTAGTCCTCACAGTCTCTGAAGGACCCCCACAGACCCTGGGCCTGCTACCAGGGCTCGGAGTCTGGTGACAGTGACACCAAGTGATGAGTCAGAGGTGAGAGCAGACCCTCCAGAACAGCACAGGGTCACACGGGGATGAGTCTCCTAAAGCCCAGCCATCGAAACGTGTGAGGCAGCGAATCCTGACGTGCTAATCCACTGGCTGCTTTGTTAGATGTTAAATAACAAGATCCCGCCTGCGGTCCAACACCCGGCAGAGGTTTCCCAGCACCTGCAGTGAGTGCAGAGAGCTGGGAGTGGCCCTTTGTGTTTCCTTGGGGACAGAGCCACAGGCTCCACTGTGGCTGGGCTGCCTGCACCACTGAAGGAGTAAGTGCTGGACTCTGGCTGGAGTTGGTGGTGAAAACAAAGATTTTTTTTCATCCAAGTTCACAGACACCCAGGGTAGGAACTGGGGGCCCTCGCTGGCCCAGAGGAGGGGGGCAGCTGGGGTAAAGGGTCCAGAGGGTGGGAAGGGCAAGCAGGTCTGATCCCCAGGGTCATAGTGTCCAGAAGGCCTGGCCACTGCCAAAGGGTCAGGCCGGGGAGTGGCCCTGTCAGACAGGTGTGGAGGAGGAGGCAGGAGGTGGGGACCTCAGGTGTGAGCACCCATGGGAAGGGCCATGATGGGTGGGAGATGGGGAGTGAAGCGGGCTGGGGCATCCCCTGCTAAAAGGCCCTTTGACAAAGGGCTACAGGACTTGCATTTTGCCTTTAGAAACTTAAAGTGTGTTTTGCTTTGAAGACGTGGAGAATGTCAGGCCATTTCTCGAAATAACCCAGAATGCCAGGGGTTGGAGACCTCAGGGCTGGTCTGGACTGGGCCCCCCTCAACCCTGACCAGGGCTCCTGGTTCACATCTCTGCAGAGTGGGCTCAGGCCTGAGGGGCAGTGGAGCTGTTCACATGTCCAGGACACCTGCCCCTGGAGTATGCCTGGGTGGGGTGCCATGACCCAAAGCAGAATCCCTGGGGGGCCCATGTCATCCTGCAGACACCCAGCCCTGAAAGCCAACACATTTCCATCTCTGGATTCTCCAGTGCACAGAAAATCAGAGATCCAGGAAGGGACAGAGCATTCATTTCTAAACCCTTCACGTGCAGATAGCGAAACTGAGTCTCAGAGAGGGTCGAGGACTGGTAGCTGCTGCAGACCAGTTTGTGCAGCCCACTACAGTCCACGTGACAATAACTGCTGATTCTGGAGCTGTGAGGCTGTTCAGGTGCATTGCACCTTACTTGACTCAATATTCACTACGGCCCTGAGTGAGGGGTTTTGTGACCCATAGAATAAGGCTGGGGGAGTAGAAGGTCAGAGTGCACAGCAGGCTGGCCTCAGATCCAGGTCCACCTGCAGGTCACGTCTGTGCTCCTCCCTCAAGACCATACTACCCCCAACAGCCACCTGATTTGATCTGTACAACCCCTTTGCAAAGGGGATTTAGTCTCCTTGTACAGAAGGAAAATTGAGGCCCAGAGCGAAAGGATAAGTATGCAGTTTCCCTACTCCACAGCCGGGATGCAGTCCCCTGGGGTGGCCTTGGTCTTTCCCTGGAAGGGACAGGCCGGGCTCACCATGGCACAATGACCGTGGCTGGTGTAGGCCCAGCACCCATCTCAGGAGGGAAGCTTTGCAGATGGCAGGGCCAGCGGCGCCCTCTGCCGCCCCCGCCCCGTACTGCCGCATGCCTAGCAGTCGGGACACCTCAGGGGCCCCCTTCCCAGCCTGGCGGAGCTGCTGCCTCACACTCCCAAATCTCTCTCGAGTCTCTCCTGGCGCCTCTGCCCCTGCAGGCCAGCGGTGCTTGAAGGTCTGGGGGCCCCCGGGCTGCGCTCTAGGAAGGTGGGAGCCCTCCAACTCTCTGGACTCCCAGGGACGAAAGGTGCACAACCCACTGCGGTCAGCCCAGGGTGCAGGCACCGGGCCAGCCCGCTCTCTCGTGCTATCTCAGCCCATTCTCCAACAGCGCTGGGAGGCGCCTTTAATTCACATAAATCCATCCTTCATTTATTCACATTACCCCTGCCCCAATACTGAAAGTTCTCCACAAACAAGAATAAGACGGACTGTTACCTATGCTGAATGGAATGGAACTGACTCCCTCCAGCTGGGCCTCCTGCCAGGACACCCTGGTCCCCGAGGCCCCATCCATCCCTCTGCCTCTGCCCAGGGCCAGACAGCGGTGCCAGCCCTGGGCCTCCAGGCGAGCTCTCTGGCTGCAGGCAGGCCTTGCCCTTCGACCTGGCCCTGGCCTTGGCCTGAGCCAGGCTTCTCATCAGATGAGGTCATAGCTCACATCACTCAGGGACCTTGCAGACCCTCGAGGGCCGGACCTCAGCCTGCATTAAGACTCATCAGCCCCTGAGAGTGGGTGACTCAGAGGGTGGGCCCTGCTCCGGCTAGGGTGGGGGGCTGTGATGTGGGACACACTTGCTGCAGCCCCCTCCCCTGGCACTCCCAACACCGGGGCCAACTCTGCCCCTCCTCAGGGTGTTTCCGTAAGCCCTGGGAACAACTGGACGAGGGGGATGGTATCAGGCCCATTGCATGGACATGGAAAACTGAGCCAGCAGAGCTTACACAACTTGACAAGGCCCCTAAGTCATTAGGTGATGGACCCAGGATTAGAAAACAGTTGGGTCTGACCCCAAAGTGTATGCTCTTTCCCCAGCACCACGCTGCTGTTCCAACCCATTTTATGGAAGGAAAAACTGAAGCCCAAGAAAGGGAAGCAGGTTGCTGAGACAATCTGGCTAATTGCCACGTTGACGGAGCCTCCACTGTGCATTATGCACCTGTCCATACAACCACCTCTGGAGGAGGTATTATTATTATTATTATTATTTTTGAGACAGAGTCTCACTCTGTTGCCCGGGCTAGAGTGAGTGCCGTGGCTTCAGCGTCGCTCACAGCAACCTCAAATTCCTGGGCTCAAGCGATCCTTCTGCCTCAGCCTCCCAAGTAGCTGGGACTATAGGCATGTGCCACCATGCCCGGCTAATTTATTTTTTTATATATATTTTTAGTTGGCCAATTAATTTCTTTCTATTTATAGTAGAGACGAGGTCTCGTTCTTGCTCAGGCTGGTTTCGAACTCCTGACCTTGAGCGATCCACCCGCCGCGGCCTCCCAGAGTGCTAGGATTACAGGCGTGAGCCACCGCGCCTGGCTAGAGGAGGTATTATTATTGATCATTTAACAGACGAAGAAAGCAAGGCACAGAGAGGTTCAATCACATGTCCAAGGCCACACAGTGAGTGAGCTGCGGAATCGGATCAGAACCCGGGCAGGAGGATTCATGCAAAAGCTGGTTTGGAACCAGCTGAGGTTCCCATGAGGAGGGCTGAGAGCAGCCAGAGGGGCTGAGATCAGCCCTGGCTGATGAAATGAGGGACCAGGCTGCTGGCCAAGCAGGGGTCCATCTTTTTGCCTTCTTATAAGACAATGCTCCTTAGCTTTCACTGTCTTCAGCCCAAACCCCTTTTGGGAATCATCGTGACCCCACCAAGCCCCCACGGGAGGAGTCGGACTAAACTTCCTCCTGGACCAGAGTGAGCTCTCCTCTGCTGGGAAGGGACTTCTTGTCCGGCAAGGCAGCCGCCCAGGACAGCCAGTCCCTCCTACCTGGAGGATGGTGCAGCTGTCCTGGATGCCACGCAGCCTCTGTCCACTCTCTGAGGAGCCACCAGCCAGGCAGCATCTGAGGCCCTTCATCCTCCCAGGGGAGCTGAGGGCAGGTTGGTGGCCTGAACAGTTGCTCTGGCAACCTTGGCTGTCAGGAAGGCCTGGAGCCTTCCCCCTCACCCCCAGGCCACACTGCTCTTCAGGGCGGGGCAGGGCCCCCTGAGCTGTGTTCACAGGTCCTCAGGGGTCTGGGGGACTGAAGACGGGCCAGGAAGGTGGTGCTTCAACACTGACGGGTGAGGAGGCTGTCTGGTGACCCTCTGGGGCTTCCCTCCAAGTTTTAGTGCTGCTCGTGGGGACCACGCCGCCTCCTCCACAGTGCAAATGCCAAGCCTTCACGCCATGTCCAGTGCAAGCTAATCCTGTGACCATTTCCATGTCACAGGGAGGAATGCTGAGGTTCAGAGAGGTGGAGCAACTGTCCCAAAGTCCCACAGGCAGAGGCAGCAGACCTGGACCCAGCCTCCAGACCCCTGGGTTTGCAGGGTAAGCAAAGCAAGGTGCCCAGTTGGAGGCTGGGGTCACATGGTCACAATGATGAGGTGGCCCGGGGCTGGAGGGGACTACAGAGGGCACGTCACTCCATGGCCCATGAGAGGCTGGAGGTCCCATGAACATCCTCCCAATGGGCTGGCAGCCCTGCAGTGATGGGGAGCCCCCTCCCATGTTTCTCCTGCCACACTGGGCCACCTCTGTCTCTCAGCCTGGGCCTGCGGCAGGTTCTCCTGGTGCCTGCCCCATGGCCATATCAAGTTCTGGAGGAAGATCCTGGGGCCTTCCTAGAACCCCTTTCCACTTTCCCAGCCCATAGGAGCCTGGTTCAGGAAACTCTTGGCCATGAAGCTCAGCTGGGACTGAACCCAGCTCCGTTCAAGGGTGGCCTCTGGCAGATCTGTCAGCGTACCCTGCCCTCCTTCCACAGAGACTGGTTTAGGGATGGGTCTTTTAACGAATGAGAGCCAATTCCACCTAAGGAAACACTTGTTGCTGGAGAGATGTTTCCTTCTCCTACCCAGACAGACTCTTTCTTCCCCTCAGCATGAGAACCAGGAACAGCTGAGACCGGAAGTCATCTGATGACCTTGAGGAGACAGTTTGTCTGGGTGTGGAGCCACCTGGAGAGTGGAACTGAAAAGAGAAAGCAGCCAGGTCTTGAGCCTGGATCATGCTGTGCCTGAAGCTGTTATTCCTCAGCTATCAGTTGTTTGACCCTGTAAATCCCCTATCATGTCGAAGTCAGCATGAGTTGGATTTCCTGTGGTTACCTGCCTGAAATTTAGGTTGCATGCAGGGAGACTGTGCCCAGCCAAACCCTGACAATAAACAGATTCACAAGGAAGACTCGGCCAGGAGTTTTGAGGGGCACCTGCCATTTGTAGAGTGCCTACTACGCCCTGGGAACTGTCACTTTACACCTATGTGAGGGTCCCCATTTTATAGGTGAGATCACTGAGACTAAGAAAACTGAGGTGACTTGCCTAAGGCCACACACCTGCTGGTGGCAGAGTGAAGGTTTGAACTCGGGTCTGTCTGTGCAGCTCCCTCTGCCCAGGAAGCCCCTTCCCTGGGCACTGCAGCCTAGAGCCTTGCCACCCACGACACCCAGAACTGGGGAGGCCACAGGGTACTCTGGGGCCTGGTATGGCTTCGAGGGGGAGCTCCCCCAGATCCCACCTTCCTGGGGGAGCCCATCTTGCCCTGCCAGCCTGGCCAGCCCCCTGGCATTCTCTGGGCAGCATGTGTTGGGGAGCCTCTGGGGGACACTGGGTGTCCCTGCAGAGCCCCGCCATGGCTGATGCCGTGCTTTGGGAGGGAACACATGGTTTGATGCTCTGCTGCACACTAGGCCCTGAGCTGGGAGTTCCAGTTCTGCCAGCTTCACGGTGCAGCTGGCTCCAAACTCCAAGGGCTCAAGCCCAGCCACGTCCACTATGTGATCTTGTCGGTGCCCATTTACCATTGGGACCCTCAGTTTCCTTCTCCTCAAAATTGACCCACGCAGCCCCTGCCCTGCCATGCACCTGTCTCTCTCAACTGCCGCCAGGCAACAGCTTCACCAGGAGGTGAAGAGCCGGGGCCCACCCACCATCTCTCAGCCCCGAATGCCACACCCCAGGACCCTCAGGGTGAAATGCCCTCAGCTCACATCCCTGTGGACCGTGGCCTCCTTCTTAAACACTCAGCCCTGCACCCTTCTGTCATCCACTACCCTGCCCCAGCCCTGGGGGTCAGCCCCACCCTTACCTTGCTGACCTCCAGAGGAAGCTGTTCCCAGGGCCCCAGCGCAGGGGCTTCCTCCTCCCTGGGCTCCCACGCCCAGCTCCAGCGTTGCCAGGTGCTGCCCCAACCCCAAATCCCCGTTTCCAACACAATCCCCCTCCCGAGTTTTAAAAATGTAACAGTTCTTTTGAGACAAAATTCATAACGCATCCTTTTATATGTCCCATTCAGTAGTTTTTAGTGTATCCACAGATAAATGCAACCATCACTACATTAACTTGAAAACATTTCCATCACTCCAGAAAGAAATCCCACAGCCATCATCAGCTACTCCCTGTTCCCCACCTCCAGCCCTGGCAGCCACTAATCTGCTTTCTGTCTCTGTGGATCTGTCTGTTCCAAACTTTGCATATAGATGGAATCTTAGGACACGTGGTCATTGTGTGTCTGGCTTCTTTCACTTAGCGTAATGTCTTCGAGTTTCATCCACATGGTAGCAGGTGTCAGGGCTTCACTCCTTTTTGTGGCTAAATAACATTTCATTGTATGGATAGACCACGTTTTGTTCATCCATTCATCCATTAATGAACTTTCCACTTTTTGGCTATTATGAATAATGTTGCTATTCATAATACAAGTTTTCATGTGAACATTGTGTTTTCAACTCTCTTGAGTACACACCTAGGAGCTGAATTGCTGAGTCATGTGGTCACTCAGTGTTTAGCCATTTGAGGAGCTGCCAAGCTATTTTCCAAAAGGACCAAACCATTTTGCAATGCATGAGGGTCTGATTTGTCTATACTCTAGCTATCTCTTGGTGTTTTCCATTAAAATAAACTGTTATCCTACCATCCTAGTGGCTAAGGCGGTGTCTCTTTGGGGGGTTTTGATTTGCATTCCCCTAAGGGCTAATGAGGGTGAGCGTCTTTCCCCGTGTTCACTGGCCACTTGCATGTCTGTCTGGGAGAGATGTCTATTCGGATCCTTTGCCTGTTTTAAATTGGGTTACTTGTCTTTTTATTATTAGGCTGTAAGAGTTCTTTATATATTCTGGATCAAAGCCCCTAAACAAATTGATACAGTTTGGATGTCTGTCCCCACCAAATCTCATGTTGAAATCTGATCCCCATTGTTGAAGGTGGGGCCTGGTGGGAGGTGCTTGGGTCACAGGGATGGAGCCCCAGGAGTGGCTTGGTGCCCTCCCCTCCATGAGTGAGTTCTTGCTCTACTAGCTCACACAAGAGCTGGTTGTTTAAAGGAGCCCTGCACACCCTCCCCCCATCTTGCTCCCTCTCTTGCCGTGTGACACCTGCTCCCCACTTCTGCCTCGACTGGAAGCTCCCTGACGCCCTCACCAGCAGCAAATGCTGGTGCAATGCTTCTTGTACAGCCTGCAGAACCGTGGGCCAAAAACCCTCTTTTCTTTATAAATTATCCAGTGTCAGGCATGTTCCTTATAGCAACACAAATGGACTAAGACACAAACATATGAATTGCAACATTTTCTCCCATTCTGCTGGTATCCTTTGAAGCATGAAAGCTTAATTTTGATGGAGTCCTGTTTATCTAGTTTTTCTTTTGTTGCTTCCACTTTTGATGTCATACCTAAGAAGGCTTTGCCCAACCCAAAGTCACAAAGATTTAATCCTACGTTTTCTTCTGAGAGTTTTGTAGATTTAGCTCGTACATTTAGGGCTATGAGCCATTCTGAGTTAATATCTGTGCATGGTGTAAGGTTGGGGAACTTCCCAGAACCTCAGGCAGCTGGAACTTCATTTGTTTGCTTGTGGAACCCCTGTGGTCCCAGCCACCACTTGGCGAAAAGACAGCTCCTTCCACCTTGCATGGTCTCGGCACCCCCCATTACTGTATTTTCTCCATCCACTGTCCTGCTCCCTTGTCCCGCTGCAACGATTCTGGTCCTTTCACTTCTTGGAGATGCCAGACCTGGCCCTCCACTTTGTCCGGCCGGCCGTCCTCAGGGGACTTCTCTCCCTCCCGGGCAGCTCATCCTCTCTTCTTCAAGCGAACCTCTCCTCTCTTCCTCCTCCTCCTCCAGGTCTTTCTTCTCTCTCTCTCTCTCTCTCTCTCTCTCTCTTCCCATCCTGATCATCTGGTAAACTTCACCCGGAGAACCCCCACAGCAACTTCCTCCTCTCTCACCCCAGGGACTGGACATTGTAAGAGTCTCGCTGGGATCGCTTGACCTTGACGGCCACCGGCCTGGCAGGCAGCCCTGCCCATCTCTGGTGTGCCCCCTCCTGCTCCGCAGTAGCCTCCTAGAATCTTCTCCTGACTGCTTGCTCGCTCAGCTGGGAACCTGGTCTCATTCTTTGCTTAGAAAACTGGAGCCTTTGGCGCCTCTTGGCCAGCCCTTTATGTCTGGCTGCTTCCTCCGGTGCCTCCACAGGGGCTCATGCCAAAGGGACCCCGTTATGCCCTCCCTCCTGCTCTGCCAGGCCCTGCTCAGGCCCAAAACCTGCTGGGCGCTGTGGACGGGCCCTGCTGGCTGCGTGGTCTGCACTGGCACAGAGGTGGTCCCCATTCTTCCTCCTCCCCCTGCACGGGTGGGGCTCCTGGCCCCTCTCGCAGTGTTTCTCTCCGAGCTGCACCTCCTTCCACCTGTTCTGAACTGTTTATTGTGAGGCATAATAATTATAGTTACAGAAAGTCGTGAAAATGCCAAAGAATGTCACCTTCTGCACATTCCCCAAATGTCCACCTTCTATTACATCTCCTGTGTCCTTCTCTATCTCCCTCCCTCCCTCCCTCTCCCTGTGTCTCTCTCTGTCTCTGTCTGTCTGTCTGTCTCTCTCTTACACACACACACACACACACACACGTATACTTTTTCCTGAGCTGTTTCAGGGTGAGTTGCGGACACCGTCCACTCCACTCTTGAACCCTGTAGCGTGTGTCCCCCTCCTGGGAACACGGTGACAGGGTCACGCTAGGAGGGAGAGGGCCTCGAATCACTCCCCAGTAACTCTTCATGTCCCAGTGGGCCCAGGAGCGGGCAGTGACAGGACGGGTTGGAGAGGGCACCCAGGTCAAGGAGAGGGCCCTGGCAAGGGCTTAGATTTGATGCCACATGTGGCATGGCCCAGGTGCTGGAGCATCAGCCACCGTGTGGGTGGAGGGGTGAGGGTGGCTGGAGGTGGGATAGCAGCGGGGGCTGAGAGATGGCGGTGGCCTTCACCAGGGCTACGTCCCCAGGCGGCATTTCGGTGGCACCCGGAGGTGCAGAGGATGCCCCTTTCACCTTAAATACCGAGTGTGATGTGTTAAATTCTCTGGCATGGGTGTGTCCCACAACAAGCCTGTCAAGCCGTGGCCCCCAGAGGCTGTGGTAGAAGTGCTGGTCACCCAGGTGGCAGGGCTGTGCACCCCCTCCAGCCATGTAAGGTCACTGAGGCTTCCCTGCCTGTGGCTTCCCCTCCTGAGGAGCCCCTGCCTCACTGAGCCTGTTGGACTCTGGGTCACCAGAGTCATGGCGTCCTTGCAAACTAAGCACTTCTGATCCCCGATTTCACCCGCAGGCATCCCCCTCCCACAGGCAGGGGCTGAGGTCTGTGGCCAGCCTGGCCCAGTCCGTGTTCCTTGGGCAGGAGCTAAGTCACCTCCTTTGTCGCCTGTGGCTCCCCAGCCCCCTGTTCTCTCCTTCCCAGCCTCTCTGGCTGCAGTGGCACGCTCTTTCCCAGCCCCCAGGTCTCGCCAGGATGTCCTTTCCACTTGTGTTTGCCTAGAAAATTCTCCCCCACCTTCCAATATTCGGTTTGGGCATCATCTCCCCCAGGCTGGGTCAGGCACCACCTCTGCACTCACCCTGCCCCTGGGCTTCCCCTGAGTGACCCACATGGCCTGTGGCACCTGCACTTTCCCAGCCCTGCGGCCTCAGTGTCCGTAAACCCCAACTCCACGTTTGCTCTGAGCTCCGCCGCTGAGAGTCTTGGGCCCCAAGGCAGGCGTGCTTGCAACAGGGATGCGGAAATGGTCCCATGGGATGGGAAGATGGGCTGCGACCTGGCCACCTGGGCTCTACATCGCACTGGACACGTCAGCAAAGGGGGACTTTCTCTTAGCTGGGGTGAAGGCTCCTGATTCACAGGAAGGAGCTGGGTCGCTGCTGCACCACAGGGCAGTGAGGGCTTCTTCCAGGAGCTGGGGACTTCCTGGGGTGCCTCTTGGTACTTACATGTCCTGTAATAAAAGTTACTGACAACATGACAGAAAAGGTAGGACCACCGAAGACTGAGAGCCTTTGGGAATGAGGCTCAAGCTGTGTTGCCTAAGCAGCACCTCCAGCCACGGCATGTGGAGGAATGTTCCACAGAATCCACTGGAAGGATGCCATCCATGTACACGGCCCTCTTTGGCTCTTCCTGTGCCCCGTTACACCACCGTTGGGGTCGGGGTCACTCGCCACGCACGTGCCTCGTGGCTGGGCCAGGAAGTAGCAGCGGGTCAGTTGCAGGCACCGCAAGCGAGAGGCTGTGTGGACACTGGGAGTGTTTCTGGGTGCAAGCTCCCCACCCCACACCCCTGGGGCCCTCTGCCCCGGGCTGAGCGCCTATCAGAGCAGTGTGGGGGGAGCTGGCAGGGAGGCAGGGAGAGATTCTCGAGCAACTGAGAGCAGCGCTGCTCCCGACCAGGAATTTATCCAGGAGAAAATGTACTCAAGGCTGCGCACAAGTGCTCAGCCACAGGGTGCGTCCTGCCGCACTGTTCACAGCACTGAGGGGCTGACACAGCTTAGGTGCCTTGTGGCTGGTGCTTGAGGAAGCCGTGCCTGAGTATCCCATGGTGCTGCATGGGTGGCAGGGAGGCTCACTCCCAGTCACCACGTGAGAGTGTGCCACAGTGCACACGTCGAGTCATGGCATATCATCGAGTGGAGAAAGTAGGTGACAAACCCAGAGGGGCCACACAATGCCAGTTTTGTAAAAATTAAAAAGGATACATGCTATATGTCCTTCAAACAAAATCTGGAAAAAATTCTCCCAAATGTGCACTGTGGTGGTGAGATTCTGGGTGGGCTCTTTTACTGATTGCGTCTTCTACATGCACACGTATTGAGGGTATAAGTTCTAATAGCTATTTTATGTTATTATTGTATATTTATTTATTATTTTATATTAATTATTTATTATTATTACTTATAATATTATTATTTTTTTGGAGACAGGGTCTCACTCTATTGTCCATGCTGGAGTTCAGTAGCATCATCATAGTTCACTGCAGCCTCCAACTCTTGGACTCAAGCAATCCTCTTGCCTCAGCCTCCCAAGTAGCTGGGACTACAGGCACACACCACCATGCTTGGCTAATTTTTAAAAATTTTTTTGCATGGATGGGGTCTCAATATGTTGCCCACGCTGGTCTCAAACTCCTGTCCTCAAGTGACCCTCCCACCTCAGCCTCCCACAGTGCTGACATTACAGGCAGGAGCCACTGCACCCAGCCTGTATATTTTACATATAAAATAATTATAGCATTAGGTTATTAGAGTAATTTTTGTGAAAACATGGATAAGTAAAAAATTCATGATATTTTGGCTATGAGTTCCATATTCAAAACCAATGCAGCACAGACAGCTCAAAATATCAACAAAATGTTTGGGAAGGATGTGGCTAATGTACGCACAATTCATCAATAGTTTGAGAAGTTCCATTCTGGTGACTTTTAATCTTGAAAGTGAGCCACATGGGTGACCTGAGACCAAGATGGGTAATGATGAGCTGAAAGCTATAGTGGAAGCGAATCCATCTCTACCTACATATGAATTAGCAGGTTTGACATTACTATTACAACAATATTGGACCATTTGAAACAAAATGGGCAAGGTAAAGAAGCTGGATAGATGGGTTCCACATGAATTAAATGAGTGTCAGAAGAGAAATAGTCTCAAAGCTTGCCTTTCTTTGCTGTCACAACATAAAGGTGAACCATTTCTACACCGTATTGTTACGTGTGATGAAAATGGATTCTTTTTGACAATTGCGAGAGTTCACCACACTGGTTGGATAAAGATGAAGTGTTGAAACACAGTCCAAAACTGAATATTCATCAAAAAAAGCTAATGGTGTCTGTTTGGTGGTCCAGCGCTGGTATTGTCTGCTACAGCTTTGTGAAACCTAGTCAATTGATTACAGCAGATGTCTATTGCAACCAATTGGATGAAATGATGAGGATGCTTGTGATTAAGCAGCCGAGATTGGTCAGTAGAGACAGGCCAATCCTTTCACAAGACAACGCTCAACCACATGTCACACAAACAACGCTGCTCAAACTACAGAGGCTGGACGTGAAAACTCTCTGTCATCCACCACATTTGCCAGACCTTGCACCAACTGACTACCCCTTCTTCCAGGCTTTGGACCACTTCTTGCAAGGCAAAATATTCCATTCTCAGCAAGCTGTGGAAAACGTCTTTTGCCATTTCATCACCACACACTCTCCAGGCTTCTTCACTGCTGGCATAAACCAGCTACTGTTAAGATGGCAAAACTATGTGGATAGTTCAGGCACATCCTTTGGCTATTTGCACTGCTTCTAGTTTGAGATATAATAAACTACGCTTTAGATTCGAAATTGGACATTTCATATTTAGTGACCTAATGGTTATGTTAAAGGTGTGTATGTGTGGTGTGGTCATGAGTGTGTATGTCATGTGTGTATGAGTGTATGTGCATCATGTGTATGTGTGTTGTGTGTATGTGTGTTTATGTGGTATGCGAGTGTATATTGCTTTGTCTCGGTGTTTGCAAGCATGTACATTACAGGTGCATGTGCAAGTATATGGGTGCCTGCATGTGTGGTATGTGCATGTGTGATGTGTGTGTCCACGTGTATAGGCATGCGCATGTGTGTGGGTATGTATGTGCACTCCTGTGTGGTGTATGTGCACATGCACACATGGTGTGGGTATGCATGCATGTGTTTGTCCATTGTGTGGGTATGTGTGTATGTGTTGCACACATCTCTGTGCATAGTGTGTGTCTATGTAGAACATGTGTATTGGTTTGGGTGTGTGCATGCCTGCACATGTATATGCATGTGTGAGTACGTGTGTGCGTGTGTGTGTGTGTGTGTGTTGCTCTGTCTGGGAGTGTGCTAGCATCTCCATGTCCATCACTGTCTCAACTGGGCAGACAGTCCTGGTCCTGAGGCCCATTCCCGGGGCCTGGGTGAGAGTTTTTCCCAGACTTGCTGTCCTGGTTTCTTCTGGAGGGAAAGGGAATGGGGGGGTGGGCTGCCTTTAGCTGGGCCCGGGTGGTGGCCTGGGATGCTGAGAGCTGGGAGCTAATTTGCAATTCCAGGAAGGCCTGGCTGCCGATGAGCCAGGGGCAAGAAAACTTGCTTTTCCATTCATCACCGCAGCTCAGAGGAGCAGAGCATGGAAGGGCCTCAGAGAGCATCCACCTCTACTGTGCAGATGGGGAAGCGGGGCCCAGAGAGGGCGTGAAACTTGCCCCATCACAGAGAGAGCAAGTGACGCTATGGGGCAGGGCTCAGGTCACCCCACTCTGCCCTGGGCACACCCCTGGAGCCTTCAGCCATCACTGGACACTGGAACACAGGAGCACATGAAACATGACTCTCCTCTTGGGGAGATGGGGTCCAGGGACATTTATTGAGGACCACTGCATGTTTCCAGGACAGATGAAGGGATACATTTTCGAGCCTAGCTCACCCAACGTCTGCTGCGCACAGTGCCTGGACACAAGCCCAAGTCACAACCCTGCCACTCACCAGCCATGAACCTGGAACAGAAGGTCCAACTGTCTGAGCTACTGTCCCTTCAGCTATAAAGTGAGATATGACACTGACCTCACCATGGGGGTCACACGTGACTGGTGGAGTGGTCCACGTAGTGCTGCCCAGACAGTGCTCAATAAATGGTGTTGGCCTCCCGTCTGCAGCTCCCCTAGGTCCTGCATCGCCCCAGCCCTGTCCCTGTGGTCCCAGCCACCTGCCCTCAGCCCTGTCCCTGCACACTTGGGGAATGCCTGAGCCATGGTGCCACCCAGCTCACTGACACGGCTGCTCTCTGGGCAGTGTCCAGCCCTCTGCGATGGGTGGGTCAGTGGGGAGAGGGATGTAGGGGAGGGGGCAGAGGGAGGGGTGTCCTGATACCTGGAGGGGACCTGGCTCCCTCCCTCATCCTGCAGCGCAGAAAGTCTTTGTAGCGGTGGGTCCAAGAATCCAGGCATCCCCCGGTCATTGTCAACTGTCTCTCCCTCCCTGTTTCTGGCCCTCTCTCAAGTTGGAAAAAAATCACTACTACTTTTTTGCAACTTGCTTATTATTAACAGCATTATTACTGATTGCTTCTCATAATAAAAACTATGCATTCTCATTATGGATAATTTAGAAAGTAGCAAAGACTGTGCAGAAATCTTTTGAAAAAGTCACCCCCTGTAGTAAATTGAATGGTGGCCCCAGAGACATATGTCCGTATCCAAGCCCCCAGCCACTCAATGTGCCCTTATTTGGAAAAAGGGTCTTTGCAGATGTAACGGAGCTGAGATCATCCTGGATCATCCACGGGGCCCTAAATCTAATGACAGGTGTCCTTATGAGAGACACGGAGAGGAGAAGCAGGAGAAGGAGGAGATGGCTGAGAAGATAGAGGCAGAGGCTGGAGTGACGTGGCCACAAGCCAAGGGAATCCTGGAGCCACAGGGACCGGAAGAGGCAGGAAGGAGCTCCCGCCAAGAGCCTTTGGAGGGAGCACAGCCCTGCCCGCACCTCTGGATCAACTGCGAGAGAATACATTTTCGTTATTTTTAACCCACTCAGTTTGTGAGTTTTTGTTAGGCAGCCACGGGAAACTAGCGCTGACACACTGACCCTCGCCTCAATGGTCAAGGTGAGTCCTTGTCACTCACGCCAGGTTACTCTCCTCTGGTCTTCAGTCTCGGGTGTGTGTACGAAAGCGCGAGGGTCTGCGTGTGTGAGTGTGTGCATGTAGGAGCGTGTGTGAGTGTGTGTTATGGTTACAGTCACACCAACAGGCCTGGCAGTGTCTTCAGTTTTAAAGACATGATTTCATGAGAGTTTTCTCATTCTGTCAAATAATTTTTACAGAATTTAGTATCTTTCTGATTGCAAAATATATGTTTATTTCATAACATTTGGAAGATACAGACATATACACACAAGGAATAAAAATTATATTCATTATGCCAATCAAAAATAATGATCATTTTTGTGGTTTTCTTTTAGATTTGTGCATTGCTCAAAATCCTCTCAGGAAATGTAAAATTGTACAGCAGCTACGGAAAATGGCTTGGTGGTTTCTTATAAAACTGAATCTACACATGCCACCCAGCTATTGACTCCCGGGCAATCTTCCCAGAAAAATGAAGACTGATGTCCACACATACCTGTACATAATTGTTCATAGCAACTTTATTTGTAATAACCGAAGACTGGCAGCGACCAAACGCACCCGATGAGCAGTTAATCAGATCAAGGTGTGCCCAGACCACGCCACCCATACCGTGGCTACGGCTCAGCTAGACCGAGGTGCAAACTACTGAAGCCAGGCCCTGGACAGATTGCAAGGGCATTACGCGAGAGGAAAAGCTGGTCCCCACACAGCACATACTGCGTGATTCCATGTGTATAACCTCAAAATGGCAAACTCACGGAGATGAAGCCCAGACGTGTGGTCACCAGGGTTGGCGATGGGCTGGGTGTGACTGCAAAGGGGCAGCACAGGGAAGTCTTTGTGGGGTGGGGACAGGAGTCCAGGCACGTGATAACATGACACAGAACTATAGACGCACGTTGCACCGTGTCAGTGTCCTGGTTTTAATGTTATACCATAGTTACATGAGACACAGCCACTGGGGGAAACTGAGTGAAGGGTACGCAGGACCTCACTGTACTGTCTTTGCAACTTCTTAGACATCTACAATTATTTCAAAATAAAAAGTAAAATAAAAAACAACATGCTTTCAAAACAGAAACTACTCTAGGTGTTCAAAACAGAGGTGATTAATTCAGGGGATTGGCCACATAGGGATGGAAGGACAGAAAAGCCACTCACGGACGTAGGGGCACAGGGCCAGGAGCTCTTCCCACCCCTGGGGCTGGGGGCAGAGGGAGGAGGCGGGATCACCGGAGCGCTGGGGCCAGGGTGGCCAGAGCTGTGCTTATTTTTGTCAACAGTGCTCAGGTTATAGTTGTATAGTCCATGTGTTTGACTTATAGTAAATATTTTTTAAAAGCACACTTACATAGCTACATACAATCTAGTGGGTGTGGGCATCACATATAGCCCATCAATCCCGTAGCACTGAATGCCGTGCCGACGGTGACCACCCTGGGATGAGCATCCTTGGCATAAACATTTGTGGCATCTGAGGTTCCCTCCTCAGGATGCAGATAAGAATAGGATGAGGAGAAGAGTAGTTGCAGGTCACTGAATATAAACTCTTTCAAGACGCTTGATGTAGAGAGCCAACTTCTTTCTAGAAATTGGTTTGTCCTTCCGTCAGTAGGAGGGTCTCCCTTGATACAGCTCTGCTGTCATGGAATATGACCTTCAAAAGGCATTAAACACTTCAAAGGTCTAAAAGCTAACTCTGTGCAACTGGCTCCTGGTGCTTGATGAGTCTTCCGGGAATGACGCAAACAGAGGCCATGGGGCGGTGTCTAGGACAGAGAGCCAGGGAAGCCAGAGGGCTCGTGTCAGCGCGTCTCCTGTCCTCCTGCGTGATGCCTGGGGTCTGGCCAGCAGCTGCTCATACTGAAACGCTCCCATCTGGCACCCTACTTGATCAACCCCTCCAAGCAGCCCACGCCCCAGTCACACCCTGCAACGTGTTGTCCCAGCGACGTCACACTCGCGCTGGCCCTGCCTGGAATTCCCTCTCCCCGCGTCTTCAGCTGTTTGCTCATTCACTCCTGCCTCCCGATGGAACACGTGCTCCCAAGTGCCCTAGTCCCGGGGGTGCAACGGCAGTACTCAGGGGCTGAGTGCAATCAGGGAGGCGGAAACATTGAGGTGTGGCACACATTTTAAGGCCCCACTGAGCCGCCACTTCCTCTGTGAAGACATGCTCAGTCCCCCAGGGAGGATTTCCACCCTCCCCCTGCCCCGTTCCCTGTGTCTTTCAGCTGGTGGTGACCGTGTCCCTCTCCACTCCCCATTACATGATGAGTCATTTATCTCTGCCACTCTGAGCCTAGCCTAGGCCCAGCACCCAGCAGGGCTTAATTAGCTGGGGTTCTGTGAACAGTGCTGGTGTGCGCATGCTGGTCTCTCTGGGATGTCCTGTCTGGAGCCCACCCGTCCTGTGCACTCTGGAACACGTTCCCCCCATTCTTGTATTGTCATTTTATAGACGAGAGTCCTGAGGGTCAGAGAGGAAAGCGACTTGCCCCCAGTCCCACAGCTAGCAGGTGACTCTGTCAACCTAGAGTGGGCCGGGAGCGTCCTCCCCGGGCCCTGCCTGCTCAGGCGGTTATGATTCTGTGCAGGGCGGCCCTGGGCCGATGTCTCCTCGAAATTCATGAGTCCCGATGATCTGACCGTGGGAATATAATCAGGAAGACAGAATTCATGCACCAAAGTGTCTATTGCAGTGCTGTTTATAACAGTAAACCGTCAGCAGAAGACTTTTGCCAAAAATGGATTACTAATGGTAAATAGTAGCTGCAAAGGACTGAATGTTTGTATCCACCCCCCAGATTCACCGGTTGAAGTCCTCACATCCCAAATTGCTGGCGTTAAGAGGCGGGGCCTTTGGAAGGAGCGTAGGTCATGCGGGAGGAGGGGGGAGACTCTGAGCGCAAGCTTGTCCTTTCCCAACCCAGGACACAGCGAGAAGGCGCCGTCTGCAGGCCCGGATGCAGCCCTCACCAGATGCGCCTCTCCCACACCTTGCTCTGGGACTTTCAGCCTCTAGAGCCACAGGAAATAAACATCTGTTGTTTATAAGCTGCCCAGGCTGTGGCATTCCGTCAGAGCGGCCCGAATGGACTAAGATGTGGCCTTCTCACCCAGTAGAATACTATGGAGTTATTGTAAAACGAGAGAAAGAAAAGAAACAGATCCAGACGTGCCGTCCTGCCAAGATGCCAAACAACGTTGGCACGAGGAGAAGGCAGCTGTAAAAGCAGCAAGGAGCCCACACACGCAGCTATACTGCCTCAGTTCCGAGATGCCGTGGATCCTAAGAGCACCATCTACCTAGGAACAGCTGAGAAAGGGGCTACGGACGTGCGATCCCGGTCACTGGCTTTGTCCCTGAACAGCAGTGGCCCCAACTGCCCACCCACAAACGCACGCAGTAGTTCAGAGCGGGAGTTCCAGAACATTCATTTATCAAGCCCGCAGCTAACAAAAGCAACCTGGCAAACTGTTCTGTAGCAGGAAATCCAACAGATAGTCACTTGTCCCATCCTTGGTGGAAAAGATATATGACAAGAACTCATTGCAAAAAAAGCATGGCCCAGGAAAGAGGAGCTTAAGGGATTTCTGAGGAAGAGAAAAGAACATTCTGTCCAGTGCAGAATTCTCCGGATCTTCCCATCATTGGACATCTTGCTCCACATGACTCAAAGCCCTTTCCCAGCCTTGTGGGACGTACTTGCCACGTGTCACAGGGAGGCCGAGACCGCCTTCCAAAACCCCAGCCCCAGGGGAAGCCTCTGCCTGCTGCCCTGGCAGTTCTCAGGGAGTGGAGTTTAATCCTCGCAGGGCCCGCCCCATTCAGAAGCTCTCACACCCACTTCTGGGTTAGTTTAGTCACTCAACAAACACCTGCCAAGCATCCCAGGTGCCTGCCTTGTGCTGGCCTTGGGCACACCGTGGTGAATGAGACCACACCAGGCCTCCAGGGGCTCACAGTGCACAGGAGGAGGAGCCAGGCAGGTAAACAGGTGGTGCCAATCCAGTGTGATGAATCCTGCTCAGTGTAGTGTAAAGAGGGAGGTGGGGACACATGGAGGAGGTGGTGAGGCCAGGAAAAGCTTGGAAAGGGGCAATCTGCACAGGGCCCTGAAGGGTGAGTAGGAGTCCACCAGGCCAAGGATGCACTGCATTTGCTGGGGATGGGGGGGACAGATTACGGTCCAGTGCACACTGGTCTCTCCTGTCGAAGCTTTTTCTAGCAAAATGAGAACAACAACAGTCAGAGCAGGGCTGTTAATTGAGGGCTTACACGTGACAAACACGCCCTCACATGACCCTCACCCCAACCTCTGAAATTGGCATCATTGTCTCCCCTTCACAGATGAGGAAACCAAAGCTCCAAGGCGGTGGACTTAACCATGGCCATGAGCTCCGAGCAGTGGAGCCAGGGACGCCTCCTGGCCATGTGGCCTTGGACATGTCCCATCATGGCCCTTGGTCCTAAGTGCAAGTGGAATTCCCCAAAGTGCCAGGTGTAAGGGGGTGTGGGCATGGCGAGATGGAAGGGCTACCCCCACCCCAACAAGGCCGGCCCAAGGACTGCTCCGTCTGTGCCTCAGCTGCCCCTCAGAGCGAGGCATTTCTGGAGGGTGCTGACCTCTGAGTCAGTGGGCCAGGCCGCCGGGGGCTGCATGGGCTCTGCTCGCCGTGCCCCCTCCCTGCCCTCCTCTCTCCCGCACACCACTCACCTACCCAAGGAAAGTAAAGGAAAGCCCGCTCTCAGGATCCGGACCCCAGGCCAAGAACACACGAGCCCCTTAAGGATTCATCTGCACACAGTAGCCTGGAGGTTCTGGGCCTTCAGCCTCCCTGAGGACACCCAGGAAACCGCTTGGGCTCCTGCCTCCCGCAGGGCCAGCTCGGCCTCCTCTGACTCACCCACCTGTGGTCCCGCAGCTCCCAGGAAGGAGGAGGCTCTGGGCTCAGGCCACCCCCCTTCCCCTTCCCTCCCTTGGGACCTCTGCCTTCCCACCTCCCAGGCTGAGGGTGTGGAGGGCCCCAGCCTCTCCTAACCCTCTGGTGCTGCAGGACACAGGGTAGGGGGATGAGGGCACAGGACCACCCAGGGGCTGTTTAGAATTGTACCCACTGCACCATGTTCCCGACCGCAGGCAGTGCTGTCTGCCTTTGGACAGACCAGCCGCCCAGGCTGGAGCACAGCGACGATTGCAGCTCACTGAGGCCTCCAGCTCCTGGGCTCCAGCAATCCTCCTGCCTCGGCCTCCCGAGTACTGGGACGACAGATGCGAGCTGCCACGCCCAGATAATTTTTATTGTCATCATTTTTTTTAGAGATGGAGTCTCACTATGTTGCCCAGGCTGGTCGTGAACTCCTGACCTGAAGTGATACTCCCACCTCAGCTTTCCAAATATTGTGTCTATTTTTTATCATTTGTTCCCAGGGTAGAATGCCAACCACACCAGGGCAGGGGGCGCTGATGTATCTCAAGCACCCAGGACAATTCTGGCACATAGCAGGTGCTCAGTTAAAAAAAATTAGTAAACAAATGAACAGCTGGCAACCTTTTGCTTGGAGAATCATGACCATTTGTTCCAGGTACACTGGCCCCGGCAGCTCCACCTGGGGACTGCCACCCATCGCCCAATCCTTAGTGTAGGGCAGCCCCCCCAGGGGGGCGCTCCTGGCCTCACCACTCCCTTTGTACCCACCCCGTCCCCAGGCCCTGGGTCCCTGGCCATCAGGGCACTGCACCCTTGTCTGTCTGTCTCCTTGAGGGCGGGACTGGGGGGCTACTCCTCCTCCAGGCGCTGAGCCCAGCAGGGGCTGGGAGGGACACCCAGAGAGTGAGGGTAGGGGAGGAAAGGGAAGGGTGAGTGACTCAGCGCACGGCTGAGCAGAAAGGCCACGGGCCTCCTTGTCTCATCCCAAACTCCAGGACTGTCTGGGGAGGGGCAGCAATATTAAATGTCCTGGCCTCCTCCTCCAAGGTCGAGATGAGGACAGAGGCGGGGTAGAAGTGTAAAGTTGCAGGGGTTTGAACTGCCCTGCACAACAAGGCCCCCAGAGACGTCCATGCCCTAAGCCTGGATCCTGGGCACGTCCCCTTACACTGAAGACAGAGGGGCTTGCAGGTGTGATGGAGTCAAGGATACTGAGATGGGAGACTGCCCTGGTCATCTGGGTGGGCCCTAAATGCCATCGCAAGTGTCTTATGGGAGGGAGGCAGAGGGAGAGTGGCACACAGCGGACACGTGGATGAGAAGATGGAACAGACACAGGTTTGAAGGTGCTGGCTTTGAACCCTGGAGTGAAACGGCCACGAGCCACAGAAAGTGGCAGCCACCGCAGCTGGAGAGGAGAGGAGCAGGTCTCCACAAGGACCCTGGGGGGAGCGCGGCCCTGCTGACGCCTGACTTTGCCCAGAGATACTAATTGTGAACTTCCTGCCTCCAGAACTATGAGGAAATAAATTTGTTTTAAGCCCCCCAGTGTGTGGTTACAGCGGCCACAGGACACTCCATGCAGCCTTTGCGCAGCGCTAGAGGTTTTGTGACCCCTCCTTAGTCTCCAGACGACCAGCCCCGTGAGCATGGAGCACCTTTCTTTAGCGTGTGAGTCGCTCTTTTACCAAGAAAAGCCCACCTTGGGCCCAGGATCCCAGGAGCGGGGCAGGAGTCAGGACATCACTGGACACCACTGGCCCCAACCTCCCGTGGGCTCCCCTGGAGGCCCAGGCAAGCAGACGCTGAGGGACCATGACCAGACCACGCTGGGGGAGAGCCCCTCACCCAAGACTGCCACTCACGCCTTCCTCAGCCAATGTCCCCACCTCCATCTTTGCCCGGCCCCCATGGGCCTCAGAATCACAGTGAAGACCCTGGTTTTGCCTCATTCTCAAAGAGGTCACAGGGCTGAGGGAGACCAGCAATGGAGCAGGGCGAGACAGGGCTGTGGGAGCACCACGGAAGCACCTAACCCCACCGGGGTATCAGGGAAGGCTTCCTGGAGGAGGTGATATTTGAGCAGCATCTTAAAGGACACACAGGAGTTAAACGCCATCACGGTGAGATTTCACCACAAGGGTGAAAGAGTTTGGGTGGCCAGAAAGAAGGCTCCCAGGTGGCGAATGCTGAGCTGGAGGCTGGGCAGGGGCCTCCGGGGCCTCTAGGCTGGGTGCAGGAGCCAGGACATCACCCTGCAGGGCCCGGAGCCACAGCAGTGTCTAAACCACCACAGTGAGGTGGAGCCGAGCCAGCCCCCGAGCCTTCGGGCCTGACCCCTTCCTCTGTGCTCCCTGGGAGCAGCTGAACAAGGGTGTGAAGAGAAGCTCCTGGCCTGGGGCCCAGGCACCCAAATCACCACTGAGAGGAGCACGCTGCCAGGCCGAGGCCCAGACGCCACTGCCGGGAAGCAGGCAGAGCCCCAGTGTGCCGCTTCTACTTAATACTAAGCCCCGCCCAGACACCCTGTCCTTCTTGAGGGCAGAGCTCCCCTGTGTGCAGGTGGCCAGACCTGGGCTCTGTGGTCCCCCTATCCCGGGCTCCCAGAGCCAGCAGGAGGAGCGACCCTGGGGCCCTAAACTGACCCCTGCTCCTCCTACCAGGAGAACACAGCTGACACTTGCCCAGCTGGGTCAGCGAGAGGGACATTCATGCCACCCTCCATGTCCTGGCACAGGTGCCCTCCCAGGAGGGAGCCCCCTCGTTCTCTGCATCTTGTCACCCTGGGGTGCCCCCAACGGCCAGACACCATCTCTGGCCAGGCCCCTGCGCTGGGCACTGGGAACACAGAGATGATTCAGCCCTGCTATGAGGATCCCACCGTGCGGGCAGGGTGGGACAGGCAGACAACAACACTCCAACATGGTCAGTGCTTGGTGGAGAGACGCCCAGGGAGGCGGGAGGACAGGGAGGAGAGGGGCTGAAGCAGATGCCATGGGGGCTGGAGCCCACCGGCCCAGGCTAGGGACAGCGGCACAGGAGCATGTCCTCCCAACTCTGACTCCGTGGCCTCATGCTGGCAGCTGGAGATTGGCCAGGGTGGAATCAGCTCTTCAAATACATACTTTATATCAGGGGCACCTGACTGTACGTGATCTGGTGTCGTCTGCATCTGTGTCTGCGTTTGCGCGGCGTCTGTGAGTCTGGTCTTGGCAATTCACTTTCCTTGCTGAGGGGAGTCTTGCTGTGCAGACCCCACGCCCTCACGTTCTCCCACGGATGGACACTGGGAGGTTTCCAGCTTGTCATTGCAATTGTCAGCATTCGCAGACAACCCCATCCCTTAGTAGGTCTAAACAGCAGCCCTTTTGTGTAGCTCATCAGTCCCTGGGCCACCGAAGAGCTCTGAACAGCCCGCTGGGCCGATGACCGCTGAGCTCCCTCAGGCACTGGCGCTCAGCCAGCGAGTGAGTGGCCAGGGGGTCTGGGATGGCCTCGCCCACATGTGCCGCAGTCGGTTAGGGCTGGGCCGCCAGCCCAGCAGGGCCCGAGCCCCGATGCACACATGCCTCACACACCTCTGCCTGCGTGCTGTGCTGATCTGCCGCTGGCCAAGCCAGTCACGTGGCCTGTCGGGGTCAGAAAGGGACAGAAAGGGACGGGGAGACACATAAAGGTGCAGGGAGGTTTGAACTGCCCTGCACAGGTGCCTGATGGAAGGGAGGACCCCCCAGCTCCAGGGGAAGGGAAGGGCCATGTCCATTCCGCCTTCTGCTGTACTTACTGTCACTGAGGACGCTTCAGTATCATCATGTGAGTCTCCTGAAGCAGCTGCGCAGGACTCGCCATGCAGCATGGTACAGCTCTGCGGGCGCTGGGCAGTCACCACTGAGTCTCGAGAAAATGCCACATTGCTCCCTGCAGTGGCTGTACCAACCCGCACCTCCGCAGTGGTGTGCAGGGCTCCTGTGGTTCCATTTCCTCGCCATCTCCAGGCGCCTGCAGAGGACCTGGACGTGAGTTTTCCTGACGGCCGGTGAGGCTGAGCACCTTTGCAAACACTGTTGGCCATTTCGTTTTCCTCTTCCCTAATTTGCCTCTGTTTTTGTTCCTTATTTACAGTGACTGTTGGATTGTATGTGTGTGTGGCCCTGTGCATGTATGTGGTTACACATGATGTTTGCAGATCATATATTTATAAATAATATATAAATGTATACTACTGTATCTTATATACACAAGCATGTTGTATATTCTTTGCGTTACACACAGTACACACACACACTCACACGTCGTTACTGCTGTTTGGAATACATGTCGTGATGGTTTGTGTTATGTGTCAACTTGACTGGCCTAAGGGATGCTCAGATAGCTGATAAAACATTATTTCTGGGTGTGTCTGTGAGGTGTTTCCAAAAGAGACTAGCATTAGAATCTGTATCTTGAGTAAACGAGGCAGGCATCATCAATCCCTTGAGGGCCCAGATAAAACAGGAATGTGGAGGAAAGATGGTCTCTCTCTCTGTCTCTGTCTCTCTCCAAGCCAAGACATCCACCCTCTACCCCTGGACATCAGCTCGCCTGGGTCTCAGGCCTTCAGAATCGCACCACCAGCTCCCCTGGGCCTCCTCCAGCTCGCAGACGGCAGACCATGGGACTTCTCGGCCCCCATAATCACATGAGCCAATTTCTGTAAAAAATCTTCTCATGCATGCCTCCTGTGGCTCATTTTCTCTGCAGAACCCTAACACATGTGTCGCAAATATCTCTTCCAGGCTTCTGTCCTGTCTTCTCACTGTGTCTGTGTTATGTTTTCACACCCAGTGGCTTATAATGTTAATGTTGTCAAACTTACCCATCTTTTCCTTTTGTGTTATGTGTGTATTGTTTGAGAAACTCTCCCACTCTGGCTCGTGAAAATATTCTCATTTCTTTAAGAAGTGAACATCATTTTGCTTTCCAGATTTTGGGTTTTAATCTGGCAGGGGTGGCTTTTTGAGGGGGATGTGAGGATGCCCATGATCCCTGGGCAACTACTTGTTCCCCCTCTGGTGACTGAAGAAGCCAGCTTGTCACTGTCAGTCTGCACGCCTTATGCCTGGTGTCCAGATATTTGGTAATTCCATTCTTGGCTTCCTTTTTTTCCCTAGTTACTTATTTATCCCTGCACTGATAACACCCCATATTGATAAAGTAGTTTTATAACAAATCAAGTCTAATAGGGCAGGGCTCCCCCATCCCCGACTTTTTCTCTTCGTAAAGAGTGTCGTAGCTACTCCTGAACTTTTGGTCTCCATATAAATTTCAGAATCAGTTGTGAATTTTTACATAAACACTTCTGGGATTTTATTGGAATTGCCATGAAGCTACAAATTAATTTGAGGAAAACTGACATCTTTACTGTATTGCATTTTCCTACCCTTAAACATAGTAAATACTTGGTTAGATTCATTCCTAGATATCTCATCTGTTTTTTGGTATTCTAAATGGTATGATTTTATTTTTTTTATTTTTTATTTTTTTGTTCATTACTTTATTTTTTTATTTTATTTTTTTTTTTTGAGACAGAGTCTCACTGTGTTGCCCGGGCTAGAGTGCCATGGCATCAGCCTAGCTCACAGCAACCTCAAACTCCTGGGCTCAAGGGATCCTTCTGCCTCAGCCTCCCGAGTAGCTGGGACCACAGGCATGCGCCACCATGCCCGGCTAATTTTTTACATGTATTTTTAGTTGGCCAATTAATTTCTTTCTATTTATAGTAGAGACGGGGTCTC
>CAUYRT010023302.1:0-60002 GCA_963574885.1 Lepilemur ruficaudatus
ACTATAAATAGAAAGAAAGAAATTAATTGGCCAACTAAAGATATATACAGAAAAAATCAGCTGGGCATGGTGGCACATGCCTGTAGTCCCAGCTACTCGGGAGGCTGAGGCAGAAGGATCACTTGAGCCCAGGAGTTTGAGGTTGCTGTGAGCTAAGCTGACGCCACGGCACTCAGTCTGGCCCGGGCAACAGAGTGAGACTCTGTCTCAAAAAAAAAAAAAAAAAAACTTGGCGAGTGAAACAGGAGCATGGAACCAAGCCCTGGGTCATTTCTTTTACCCTAAACCCTGGAAGGACTTAATTCTCCACACTCCAAATTTTAATCATCTGGTGAGGACAGAAGCTAAGTGGAACATCCTTGCCTGGAACCACACACACTCCCTCCTTTGAGATCCGTGATAAGATGTAGTTCACAGACGTCCCCCTGCCAGGCCAAGAGACAGTCATTCTCATTCAACCCAGGCTGGGGAGAGGCCCAGGCCAGGTTCTGAACAGTGGGCTTATGTGGCTGGCAGGTGGATATCCAGGGCCCCTGTGCCCTGAGGCCTGCTGCTCCCCTCTCCTCCCTAGTCCCAAAGCCTCTTCTCCCTGTCCACAATCCCCAGGTCAGAGTGCCCAACATTCCACTGTGACTCAGGCAGACCCTACCCGCTTCCTAGCCTGTAATGTGCCTACTGACTTAAAAACAAAGGTCAAGGGCCAAACCACTCTCTAAGTTCTGGAATGGCTGAAGGTCAGGGGAATTCTCTCTAGGGCTTCACTTGGTGGGGAAGAGCACATCATCCCATGAAATGCTCACAAATTCTACAAAGGCTACTCCAAGGACTTGGCAGCTTCAGCAACTCTCTGAGTACTTTTGGTTCAGCCAAGAACACATGGCTGATTACATTCTGCCATTTAACTTTATGTGGAGTTCCAGGGACATTTGAACTCATCTGCTTTTCATTAATTCACACCCACATTCACACTGGCAGGAGGGACACTGGGAGCTGTGACCGCCCCTCAACGCCACCCCGGACAGTCTTGAAAGAGCACCAAGGACCTGAAGCCCCTGGCTCCCATCCTCCTGGCTCCCATCCTCCCTTGGCCTGGGTCACAGCACAGCAGCACAGCACAGCAGCACAGGCTTTTCCTGTACTGTGTGTGGTGCCCAAACCTACCTCACCAGGCTGAGAGGGCTTTCCTCCTGCAGCACCAGCCAGTGTCCTCCCCACTCCCGCCAGGCACTAAGAAGAGGGGCAGCGCTCTTGCACTCAGGCATCCAGGAGTCATGGATGTATCAAAGGAGAGGTGACTATGCAGAGCCTGGCCCTAGAGACTTGGGTCTAGGGTCAGCACAGCATGAAACAAGCAGGCTCCTGGGCCCAGTCCTCAGGCATGGTAGCCATTTGACCAATGACAGGGCTGCTGTACCCACTGCCACCTGACAGGGCACCTGCCTCCCACGTGGGTTAGCCAGTGTCAGTCCATCCCTGGCTCTGGGGACATGTCAAAGTCATGACTGCACTGGGAAGGCAGTGTAGACTTCCCCTCCCTTAAATGGGCAGCAGGAGCAGCAGCATTCCCCAGGTACTGGGATTCCCCTAATTGGAGTGATAGTCACAGACCATGACCCTCCCAAGTTAGGTAACAAAAAGCCCCTGCAAGTGGAGAGAGTAGGACAGCAGAGGACACAGTCCCCTACCCCACTGTCTGCACTCCATGATTTGGAGAGAACATCAGGTACTATGGTCTGAATGTTTGCGGCCCCTTGAAATTCATTAAGTCGGAGCTCAAGTTTTCAAGGTGATGGTATTAGGAGGTGGAGCCTTTGGTAGGCGATTAGGTCACGATGGTGGAGCCCTCATGAACAGAATTAGTGCCCTTAGAAAAGAGTCAACAGAGAACTCCCTCACCCCCCTCCACCAAGACGACAGCCATCTATGAACCAGGAAGAGGGCCTTCAACACAAATCTGCCAATGCCTTGAACTTCCAGCCTTCAACACCATGAGGAATAAATTTCTGTTGTTTATAAGCCACAACATTATGGTATAATTATAGGTGCTAACACTACAGCCATGACTGAGGAGGCCCCACCCTGCATCCTGCCACCCCAGAGGCTGGGGGCAGGGGGCACAGAGAGGCCAGGGTCCCTCAAACTGCACATGGCAGGACAGTGCCTGCAGGCCCAGCCACTGTGACACCTACTTCCCCTTTGGCCATTTCTTCCCTTGCCTTCCAGAGTCATGCTGCCCTCTCCTGCTCTCCCCTACCTTGGTGTCCTCCCATCCCGCCCACCTACCTGGCTAAGGGCTCTCTCTCAGGAACAGCACTTCAAAGCAGAATGACCCCTGGATCCCACCCCCTGCCTCTCTAGTTGCTCTGCCCCAGCCTGACCTCCTGAGGGTCCCCTCTGCCTGGCTGGTGCACATCCAATATGAGAAGGTTCGCCACCCCCAGGCAAGAAGCCCAGGCAGCGTCTCCCTGCCCCGATCCTCCAGAGCTCACCTCCCACCACCCCTCTCCAGGAGGGGTGCTGCAGCTCTCTTTCCCCTTTCCCCACCCATGGCACTTCCCAAAGTGCAAAAAAGCTGGTCCTCTGGTCTCCCAGGTGGTTCCCAGGCTGGGCCACAGAATCTTCTTCTTGGAAGGCTGGTGCTGCCCGGAGAGCACTGTGGGGGACACCTGCTGGCCTGGGAGGGCATCCAAACCCAAACCCGCTGCCTGCCCTTCTAGTTTCACAGGCCATCAAATCCTCCCACCAGCTGAGCTCGGTGCCCTGCCCTGCCACAGACCTGACCCCACCACAGTGAAGGAGGCCAGTGGGTGGGGGGACAGAGCTTCCCACCCAAGCCTGCCTGGTGTCACAGCCTGCTCCTGCTCCTGGACTCGGGACTCCCGACTGCCCCTCTCCCCTGCCAGCCCACCCAACCCACCTGCCCAGACTGCACCTCCCCAAACCCTTCCTGATGCTGCCCGCCTGGAGGGATGCAGCAGTGAAGAGGGGTGAGCTGGCCTGTACTGACCCACACAGGGCCCTAGAAGTCCTGGCCCTACCACCCAATGCCTGGGATGTCCCTGTTTAGAAACTGAAAGATTTCAAGGCACAGGTGGTATTTTCATTTCTTTTTCTAGTTGAAGGTGATGCCTTTGAAAAAGACAAGAATATACGGAAGTGAACGGCCAATGAGTGACGCAGCAGGCTGACTGGGGGCCTGCACAGAGAGGGTACCCATGCCCTGAGAGAGCTGGGGGCCAGCACGAGCCTTGGGGGCCAGGCCCAGAAGCCCCCAGGTCCAGAGACTGAGGTCCGGGCAGGGACTGAAGAGGAGGCAGCAGGTGGGAGAGGAAAGCCTGCCAGGCTGCAGCCCTGGGGCTCCTTGTTGCCCCTCACCAGAGGGGAAGGGGCAGCTTAGAGGGAACCAAAGACAGGAAGGGAAGGAGGGAGATGCTGTGCGGGAGCTTGGGCCTGTGGCCAGAATGAGAAAGACCACAGAAAGGTCCCCTTCTGGACTCAGAGAAAAACAGATCGTGGGGGGAGGTGGTGAGTTTCAGAAAAAGGAAGAAGGTATTTTCTGGAAACCACGCACGGGTGGTCTTCCCAGAAACCAAGTCAAGATCATCGATCTGGTGCTCTGTGCAGAACAGCCCTCAGTTCCCGTGGGGACCTGCTGGGGCTCACAAGGGAAACACCCAGGCTGTGGGACACCCTGACCTGAGGAAGGCGTCTGCCAGCCTGGGGCTGGTGCTGGCACACACAGGCGCTCCCTCAGGCTCACTGCTCTTCCTCCAGAGCCAGGGACAGGGCACAGCTACTCTCCCTCAGCAGCTGCAAACTGTACCCATGGGGCAGCAGAGGCAAAGGTGGCAGGAGATGGTGGGCAGCTGGAACCCTCCCAGGAGGTTGTCATTTGCCCTTGGTAAACTGACTGCACAAACATGATCTCACATGACTAGTAACGCCTGAAGACCGCCAGGCACTAAGGGCCCTACAGGGTCCAGACCCAAGCCCCACCTGCACAAAGGTGGGAGGCCAGGGCAGCACCCTCTGAAGGGCTAGCAGGGTACACCAACCCCACAGCATGGAGCACCTGCCCCAGACCTCAACAGCTCAAACTCCCTGGCCCAGCCCAAAGGCCAGCCTGCACCTCACCAGAAGCATTGTGGTTGAATGCCCAGGATGATTGCAGGGGGCCGCCAGGCTGGCACCTCAGCCTTCTCCTGGTTACCCGTGGCCCCTCATCCACACTCCTCAGCTGGCCTCCTCCTCTCCACATTGGTAGAGGAAGGCAGAGGGAGGACCCTATGCTGGCCTCGGACAACACAGCGACCCTGCTGCAGCCTGTCCTTGGGTGTGCATGGAGAGTGCCCGGGCAGCTTGAGGCCAAAACTCCTCCCACCCTCACTCCTGCCCCAGTCCACATCCTCCCCAGTTCTATTCTGCACTGATTACAAGAGATTTTTTTTAAAAAAAAAGAAAGGTCCTATTGCCTTCAGAACAGAAATCTGCAGACCCAAAAACCAGGACTCATTCTCCACATTCTTAGAATAAATCCTATGCCAGTAAGCCACATCGGAAATACTCCCTTCCCTCCAGCCCAAACCCTCCCCACGCAGGAGAGAAACCCACGCTCAGCCCAGCCCAGCCCAGCGGCCTCAGCTCCCAAGAAGCAAGTGAGCCCTTCTCCTGTGGGCCAGGCCCGTGACAGTGGGGTTAGAGGCCACCCTAAAAGGCAAAGGCTACCAGCGAGGGCACTGAGGAGCCATGTCTAGCCAGTCCCCGGCACCCCTGCCAGCTGGATGCATGGAAACGTCCAGCCACAGCCCATTCTCAGGTATGCTCCAGTCTAAAAATGCAGGTGTGGGCAGGCAATGGAGATGCACAGGAGACCACTCTCTGCTGACACTCCTCCAGTCCTGCCACAAGGAGGGGCATGAGACCAGGCGCCTGCCACTCTCCTGGCATGTGTCCACATCTGCACGGGTGTGGGCGCAGGAATGGGGAACACTCTGCCTCGCCTCTGGAGCTGGAGAGGTAGGCCCAGGACAGTGTAGGTACCAGGGTATAACAGGAGGTAGTCGCAGACATGTTGGTGCATGTTTGTCCCAGGGGTTTGGGGAGTATCCCCCAGGGCCATAGTCACCCCTGACAGCCAGGCCATGTGTGCACAAGTATTGACTGAGCAGCAGTCCAGCAGAGGCCATGTGCAACGTGTGGCTCTCCATCTCTGCCTAGCGATGATGAGCAGTCTCCCAGGGAGGAGGGACCCTAAGCACACTATTACACAAAGACAGACCAGTAGCACACCAAAGGAAAGCGTAGGCAGGGGCAAGGGGACAAGAGGCCTCCCCAAGAAAGAAATATTTAAGCCTGACAGCCACATGGGGCCCCCCAGAAAGACCGAGGAGACAGTTAATTCTGTGCAAGCAAAGTGTCTTTGGGCCTTTCCAAGGAGACCATGTGGAGTCACGGTGACCCACGGTCAGTTGAAATATCTCCATCCCAGGACCCAGCTCGGCCTGCTAAGCCATGTGCACTGCTGGAAAGCTGGAGCAGGCAGCTCTCAATGACAATGGGCAGTTTAAGCAGAAAACGTTTCCAGGTCATTTCCTGCAGTTGTCTCCTAACATAAAATCCAGTTTGCATTACTGTGGTTCACGATGCTGCCAGCACATGTGGGCACAAGGACCCCACCAAGGCCCGTGAGCACCCAGGCCACCCACTGGTCTCCACGGAAGGCTGGGCACATCCACTGGGTCTGCTTGCCTTCTCCCTGAAGTGAGCAGCCTCAAGTCTGGTCTCCCTCCCACTGCTGGGGATAAGGCCCAGGACTGTACACATGCAGGCTTGGGGTCCGCAGGAGGCTGCTTGGGAGGCTGCGTGCACCTGGCCTGTGAGAAGGGCCAGGGGCATGTCTGGAGTCCTGAAGGCATCTGCCTCTGCAGGCCTTGCTGCTGTTTCTCCCAGGGTGGTGCCAAGTGGACACCTGCGCTGGCAGGCCCTGAGTAGGGGTGCAGGACAGGCCCTGGCTCAGCTCAGAGCAGAAGAGGGAAGAGATCCACTCAAGGCCACATGAGCAGGGCACAAAGATGGCACCTGTGCCTCAGCATTCTCCTCTGTCCAAGCAAAGGTCCCAGGGCAGCAGGAGGATGTGGAAACCTCAAGCCCAGGAACAGCCCCTACCCCCACCCAGCAAGTAGGCTCTGCCTGATGGGACATTGACAAGTACCCTCTGGGAATGACGTCAGAAGAGAAGGAAGGCAACACTCTTACTTAGAGTCATTCAAAATATTCACCTCAGACCACACAGGAAGCATTTTGATCCTAAACACACAAGAAGACCGAAAGCAAGCAAGAAAGGGGTATGAAACCATGGTTCAACAGCTGAAAAGCCAGCCTCAAGCATGCTTCCATGCTTCCCTTTAGGAAACAATTCTCATATTTGCAAACACATAATTGCTGTCCCAAAAAAGAAAGAAAATAAAGGAAAAAAAATGTATCCGCAGATGGCCCAAAGCTCATAAAGGCAATTACTCCTGTAAACAAGAAGTGGAATGCCTGCTGAAACAAGAGAAGCCCAGGCAAGACACAAAAATAGCAGACGTAAGTCCTGAGTGGGATTTCCTGGGCTGCTGACGTCTATGATGCTGACAGCAGCGATAGGCTCACCCCACTTGAAGGAGCTGTTATAAAGTGGTCAAGTGAAGCAAGTTTTTCTGCAGACAGCATTTCTGTTGTTCTGGGCAGAAGAAGAGCTGCCAGTTACGAAACCCATGACAGTGCCTGGGCCTCAGGAGAGGCTGGGTAGCAAGCAGGGCACTGGCCTCCCCAAGGGGTCAGTCATCACCCTCGACCAAGATTGTACATTTCAGAAAGTCTTGCCCAGAGTATATCCTGTCTCAGAAAGTCCTTCCCTTTGGGTGGGGTCACTTAGCAGGACTGGCATAGGCACCTGCTGGCAGAGTCTCACCTGTCATCATGACATGGTCCAAGACTATTGACTGAGTGGAGGGGCAATCCCCAAGGCCACCTCAAATAGGTGGGCTTGTCCAGAACTGCTCTGATGACTGGTGATCAGTCTTTCACCTCGAGGTCAAGGTTTTAGTTCAGCCACATCTGCTAATTACAGTCTGGCCAGGTACAGCCTGTGGTACCTGGGAGGGCTGGGTTACCTGATATCGAATGAGCCTCACCCAAGACAAGGCCACTACTCCCTAGTCTGAAGACAGCCTGGTGCCCAGCAATGGGGTCTCCATAGCAACAACAGGATGCTCCTGACACCTCACAGTCTGTACCGCCTTTCTGCAGCTGGGTCTTGGTTCATCCTCCAGCATCCCTGAGGTAGGAATTTTACAGACATGGAAGCTGAGGCTGGATGAACCTGGGGCTGCCATGCCATGAGGCTCAGCCCACATGCCCTGCCACATGGCACTCTGGGAAGGCTGTAAGAATCCTAGGGAACGATCTAGTACGTACTTAAAACCTAAAGGTGGGTTCAACCTGTTCTGACTCCACAGCCAGCCAGAGGTCATCATCAACATGACACATTGTCCACATCATCTCTCTGTTTAAATAACAAAGCACAACCTGGCAAAAAGGCCTTTCTTTGATTGAAAAAAAAAAAAAAAGATATTGGGAAGCTCCTAAAGAAGGTTACAAAAATACAACATCTATAGAGTCAAACTTGCCATGGCTATCTGGGAAGAGAGATGCAATGATGACATGGGGCCCCAAGTCCAGAACCCAGGCTGTCAGGAGTTACAAACACAGAGACACTGGGTGTCTCACAAAACTCTCAAAGGTGTTCCTGCTTTGGACTCCTTTACCACTTTTCAATACCATTTCAATATGTTTAACTTGAGCTTTTACTTAAACACTACAAAAAGGAAATACACCAAAGAATCAAATTCTATATACATCCTTAAAAGGGGTTGTGTCACCAGGACTATTTCTGCTTTATAAAAGAGACAAAGGATGACAAGGCGGTGGCTTGGTGCCCAGATGAGGAGGGATGCAGGGGTGGAGGGTGCCACCAGGGGCTCTGCATCCTACCATGGGAGAGCTGCCTGGCGTTCAACAGGGAGAGCTGGAAGACGTGAGGTGTGAACAAGCAACACCAGGACCTCGTTCGAAAAAAAAAATGCGGCAAATCTAGACGTTTTCTTTAGTGCTAGGTTGAGGGCCTTGCCCCATGGCAACGACAACTGTTTGTGCTGCAGAGGTAAGCATTCCACACAGGTCCGTGCCTGAGGTTGGCCCTGAGGGCAGAGAGGGCAGCCCAGGGCAACTCAGCACTTCCTCAGTCTGAGGGTCCATGTCATGAGAAGGCCCCAGGTGGCCCTGCATACCTACAATAAAGACCTGGGTGTGACTGTGCAGAGCAGCTCACAGGACATACCACCCACCAAGGTGACCTGGGGCAGCCCTACTGATGATAAAATGAATGAAGCCGTTTTTCTTATACAACTCACCTGGCTCCTCCATGGGGCGGGTGACTCTGCACAAGGTAATTTATGGGTGGGCCCAGTGAAACGCAAGGTGAAGGGCCAGGCCCATACAAGAAACTGCTGCTGCGTCTTCCCACTGCGAGGCACTGCACAGGCCCATCGAGAGCAAGCAAGGAGGAGAGCAGATGCAGGTGCAGCCAGCCCAGGCCACCTGCACAAGCAGTTAGAGTTTAACAGCAAACACCAAAAAGTCAACTGCAACAAGGTGTAAAACAAGCTCACACCTTGATCTCTGGAGAGAGCGCCAGACCTTTGGCAGAAGAGTCCAGCAGTGGGTGGGGAGGGCGTTCTGTGCGCTCAGACTTCTCGATCTGTCCGACGGCTTCTGGAAGTGCCAGTTAGGGTCATCTGAACACTCCCAAAGGAGAGAGGCATCTCCCCAAAATTTTCCACATAACTTAATCAGCCTTAAAGCCAATAAAATCCTGGTGTGGTGTTTACGTAAGTGCTTCCAGCCTATGGACCTCAGCCAGCACTCTCCTGGCCTGTGGCCCTGCTGGCTGTGGCAGTGAGGGGCCCTCTGTGCCACCCCCACCCTGCCTCACCAGGGCCTTGCCACCGCCTAAGAGAAAAAGTCAATGAATCACTGAAATGCTCCTCCTATAAAGGTAAGATAAATGTTCACTAAGAAATTATAGGAACCGGGTCAGCCATTTTGGTAACTTAGTCATTCGAGCTAATTAAAAAAAAAAATCAAAATAGAAACCCATCCTAGAAACTTGAGAGGATGGGAACTTCACTAGCCACAAGCACTTTAAGCCTTAGCGCAGCCCAGTTGCCTAGGCAACCCAGTGTTTACCTCTAGTTCTCCTGTGTAGGAGGACAGTGTCTGCGGCCAGGAACAGCTAACCAAGCCACCTTCTCTCAACACCCCAAGGGATGGGCCACCAGGGCGTCCCCAGAGGACAGAAGCAGGAAGCCACAGCCTCCCCCGCAGGGTCTCCCAGACTAAGCACAAAGCAGAGGCGCCTTCACCCGAACTCCTCAAGCCCTGGGGCCCTGCTCCCCTGAATATCCACCAGCTCTTTGCCCTGAGGGTCAGAAACTCCTGAAGGCAGATTAGAAACACACTCAGATCTCAGAGTACAAGGAGGAGTCCACGAAGAAAGGACCAAGCTAGGCTGCACCCGTAGCCAGGCAGCCAAAGAGCTCAGCTCCCATCCATTCAGGCCAGGGCCAGGACCCCACACTAGGCTGCTGGGTCCCCTGGTTTGTGGAGGAGGAGAGGAGAGACCTGGGGTCAGAATGGTCCCAGATGGAGTGTCCCCATCAGGGACCAAGAGTACATACCCTCCAGCTCAGCTCCAGCATCCCGCCTCCACCATGAAGGCTGGTTCTGCCTGCAAAGCCACAGCTTGGCACACTATTCTTCCTTCCCTGCTCTCGCAGGGATAGGCCTTTAAGTGATGCAGCCCCACTGGGATTCACAGGACCAGGAGAAACAAACATCTCTGCTACAGCCTGCACCACCTCCCAGACGCCTGGGGACTGGCTTGCTTCCAACAGAACAATTATTCTGAGAGTTGGCTGCATGGCGGACCATGTGTGCACATGCACACACACACATCTGTGTACACACACGCAAATACAGGCACACATACACATGCACATATACACACTCACACATAAATATTAACATCTGTCTTCTGAGCGTACGTGCAGTGCTGAATGTGCAAAGGAATTTAATGCTCGACTCATAATTCAGGGCAATGAAGAAGATCAGGGAAAGGGAAATAAACGTTGAAGTTTATCAAAGGCTAAAGTGAGTAAACTTAAGAATGATGTAATTTGTCCCAAGCAAAATGCTGACATGTAATACCCAGTCCATCACTAGGCCAGCTTCAAATCAGAACCTATAAGTAGCCAAGGCTAAATTTCCTGTAAAACTCAAAGGCCTGACAGTCACTCAGGACAACCACCTGTCTGCTCACCAACACTGCACGATGCCCATGACAGCAGACACTAGTGGGCTCCTCGCTCCGAAAGTCACAAAGGGGACATGACGTAAGATGCTACAGCTTGATGAAAGGTGACATCCTACAGAGCCACTCATACTCACCCAGAGAATGCCCTGGCACTGTTGGCCAAGCAGCAAAGCACAGCCATGTGTCATATGTTTTGGTCACTGATGGACCCCACAGACAACAGTGGTCCCATAAGATCATAATACTGTATTTTTACTGTACCTTTTCCATGTTTAGACATTTGTGTTTAGATACACAAACACCACTGCATTACAACTGCCCATGATGTTCAGTACAGTCACACGCTGTACACGTTTGTAGCCTGGGAGCAACAGGCCATACCATACAGCCTAGGGAGCAGGCTTTACTGTATAAATTTGTGTAAGTACATTCTACAATGTTCACACAATGATAAAATCGCCTAACAACGCATTTCTCAAAATGTATCCTGTTGTTAAGTGATGCACAACTGTAATTTTAGAAAGAAGGGCTTGCTGTGCAAACAGAAAAAGACAGCCCTCTGGAAAAGGCAATCAAACCTCCAGAACCCACCCTAACCACACATGGCCATAGGGAGCCAGAGTCCCTGTGGATCTTTGCATGCTGCCGGAGCCACCTCCCACCACATCACTTGTGCTAGGAGACAAAAATGGCAACTGATGAACAAGGACAGGAAAATCCTTCCGAGCGTAGGCCAGTGGAGGAAGCAGGTGAGACCTCAGCAATGGGATGGAGGGGACCTGGGTCCCTACTCACTCTGCCTCGGTTCACTCAGCACCCCCAGTGGTAAAGGACCACGGGGGTGGAGACAAGGACACCAGTAGTGACCACCAAGCAAACCAGACATGGCTGGTTGGTGGGGAGAGGAAAACCAGCAGTAAGTCTGGAAAGCTGACAGGCCAAAACGTGTCAACCAAGACAACAGACAGCCAAATGACCAGACTGCCCATCCCTTCAACACATCTTAGATTCATGAGTGGTAACTACGTAATTAACTCACAGTTATCCCTTATTCAATGAAAACACGCTGGGGTTTGTTGTTGGTATGATGCCCAGGTGCACCAGGGTGCCCCAGCTCCCAGACCCTCTCCAGGAGCCGCACTAGCCTTTGAACAGCTCGCCCAGCCAATAGCCCAGACAAGCAGCCTTAACCCTCCTGGTAACCGGAGGCCAATGACCTGTGGGCCCCTCCCAGGGTTCTGAGAGTCACATATGCCTTTTCTCTGTTTGCAATCTCTTTTCCAACACTTTCTTGCAAAAACCCCTATTCATGCTCTGCCATTACCTTTAACTTAAACCTACAGCCCCAAGTTCCCTTTATTCTTTTTCTTTTCAGTGAGCATTTATACAATAAAAGAATTAAAGACAGTGAAAAGGCTCAAAGAAAGAATTTACAGGAGGAGGAAATTCCTGGCTATTTCACAGGTCCTGCACATACTTGGGTGTGGCCCAGGACAGACTCTCTGGTCTTCTTAACCCATGAATACCTGGAAAGTCACCAGGGAGCACCTGCCCACCTCCCACCCTGCTGCAACCATACACAGCTGGGACGCAGCCCCAGCAGTGATTCTAGCCCCTGAGAAGAGCCACTGATCTGCCCTGGGATCCCACGAGTGAGTGGGGAGGTCCTACATATGGAACCACAAGGCCCTCACTGTCCCAAATGGCCACGAGGCTCTCCACTGTGTTCAAGGGCTCTCTTTACTAGGAGAGGAAGGCAGATGTGTCCTCCATCGAGGCCAGGCTGGGTAAGGATCATTTGACTGCCAGCCTTCCAGTGACGATCCCACCCAGGGCCCCTAACCAGGCTGCTCAGTCACCATCTCTCTGACCCCCTCCCACATCTGTGCAGTGGCTATGGGGGGGGTGGAGGGTTAGGGAAGACGCTGGGCTCTTCAGAGCTCACTTCACCCTCAACCCATTCCTCAGCTTCCTTCCAACTGGTCCATGTTTACAAAAGACAGGCACTCGCCAGAACTCCACCTTCAGAAGCTCCTTTTGAGATGGGAGCCTGGGGCAGGCACAGAGCCATGTGCTCTTAGGCGAGTGATTTTTAACTGGTGCCCTCATTTCTTGCAAAGCTCTTCCATGATGCACCCTGGGCTCCAGCTCCAAGGAGATAAGCCTGTGCTCTGTGCTCGGGGACCGAGGGTCACCCACCCACACAAAGCAGGCCACACCCTGTGGCAGCAGCACAAGGACATTTAATCTGAGGCATCAGGCCTCAGTGCTTCTCCAAACAGGTCACCTTGGGACAGGCTGGCCAACAGCCACACAGTGTGGCCAAGTTTCTGGTTAGCAAGTGTTTTTGTGCGATGAGCTTCAAAAACAGAGAACGATAAACAGGACCCCCTCAACCAAAAAAACCTGTGGAAGTGTGCCTTCTGTCCCGTCTGTCAGAATGATGTGGTAAAAACTAGGGACTTGTCAAGGCTGTGTTTCAGGCCCTTGGTGCTATGCTGTGTCCCCCCGGCCACACACAGACACACACATATACACACACACACAATGCCCAACAGCCAATGGTGACCACAGCCCAGGCCCGGGTCAGGAGGGGATTGGGAGCATCGTGGAAGACACGACAGAGCCAGGTGACTAAAATGGGGGGTGGAGGGGCAGAGGAACAGCCTCTCTACCACAGCCTTAGTTCAGCTGAGGAAACTCCATACCTCCTCCAAGAGCCTGACTCACAGACAGCTGATCCACAGTTGCTGGGGGTGAGGACAGACTCTAAGATCTGAAGCAGAACTAGAAATCAGAGGTTCCACATGGCCACCATGTTCTAGGTCTGATGCTCAGTTCAGCCACAATAATGAACAGGATGACACATTCACTTATACATGTATGTATGTATGTATGTCATGTATGTATATATATAGGGTCATGTGTATGGTCAAACAGCAGAGCTTTTGGCTGGGTGAGGATTTCTCCTGTCTCACAACAAGCGCCTATTGTCCAATCAATGCCAACAAGAGTAAGAAGTTGGAGTTCAAGTGTCTGTTATACTGGCCCAGAGCAGTGGCCAAAGCCTTCTGAACACCTCTTGCCCTGGGGACTGCACTGGCAGCTGTCTCTACCGCGCCAAGCCCGGCCACAAGCACAGCAGCTGCTTTTGAGCTGCCAAGCAGGAAAGAGATTTATTCCCATCGTGACGGGAAGTAGACTTCTCAAGAAAATAATCCCATTTGGGGCTATGAAAGGAAAGAAAAACAGACTCAGGTGAGGTGTGTGGACTTGGGTCAATATTTGTTTTTTTCTTGAAAGCATGTAAAGCCCCACTTTAAGGGTGTGGCCAACTGCAGGCCCTCCCAGGCCTGGGAGACAGGCTGCCTATGGCCACCATCCGGTACTCGGGTGGGCTGACCAAGAACACACTCACAACTACCCCTTGAGCTGGCTATAAATACCACCTGGAAACATTTTCATTCCAAGTAAAATTAGGGTGTCTTGTTTGTTTGGGGAAATGAGCACCTAAACCTCCCTTAAGTTGTCCTTTGACTTTAAAAGACTTTATGAGGTAGAAGCCAACCCCGTAAACAAAAGGGATTGAACCTAGTGGACCACCTTAAACACATGACCCAACAACGGGCTGAGCTGACATCCTGTGCTCCCTCCATGGTACAATGGAAGTGCCCAACACCACTTATGTAGTATTTTACACCACAATTTGTTTAAGCAGCACCTAATCATGAGGAAACAATCAGACCAATCCAGATTGTAAGATGTTCTATGAAACAACAGGCCTCTATCTTTACAATGCCAAAGTAACAAAAGACCAAAAGATGGTGGCAAGTATCCTAAACTAAAAGAAACTAAAGAGACAGGACAACCAAATGCAATGTGTGATAAACTGGATCCTGAATCCTTTATGGGACATGTTAGGGATCATTAGGGAAACAGAATATGGGCCATACATCAAATAATATAATATACAATATTTAAAAAGAAGAGACACAGAAACGGGAAAAAATATAATATTTAGAGAAAAAGGGAAGGAGGAAAGGAGATAAACATGGCAACATATTAACCGATGAATTTAGGAGAATATATGAGTGTTCACCGTTCTATTCCCCTAACATTTCAGAAGTAATACCAATGTGTGTGGGAAGCAGGGTGCTGGGGACATGCAGGCTTCTAATCCCATGGGGCCCTGCTCCCCTGCTGTCACCTGGAACACAGGTCCAGACAGGAGTGGCAGTAGGCACAGTGGGTACACCCAACTCGAGCAGCTGCCCAGGCACAAACCCCGGCTCTAAGACCCTGCTCCACCCTCACTCGCTGTGTAACCTTGGGCATGTTTCTTAATCCATCTGAGCCTTCGTTTTCTTATTTGAAAATTACTAATAACAACAGTGTCTATTTCATAGAGTCCTTGCAAAGATTAAATAATGTGATATACACTAATGCAAACAGAACAATATTTGCTCCCTGGCAAGCAGTCTAGAAAGAAGTATTAAGATAGGATTATGAGAGCTGAGTATACCACTCTAGGAGTTTTTATTTTTAAAACTATTTCAACTGCCTTCTTGAAGTACAAACCAGATATACTTTACAATGCCCTAATATCGAAAGATCACTGTTATGAATGCTAGTTATCACAGGTCCCTCAGGCAGGCCTCAGGGACCACTGGGGAATGACATGCCCCTCCACGAACGGCCCATGTGTTTCAGCGTTGTTCAACTGTGTGGGGTTTCTTCAGTTATACACTTAGACACACATACATACACATGCATATGCCCACACCTTGCTGGTTTGTCTCCTCCCTTGAGTTTAGCTACTGTCTACATATTTCCCCTTCCCCTTTTGGTTTGCTAAATCGAGGAACCAAATAACCAACTGGATTAAAAGCTATGTGCAAAGTGGGAGCAAACAGGACCTACCGGCATGAGGGGCTGTCAGAAGTTCACCTTAAGGCATGGGCTTCTCAATACCTGCCTGGAAGGATCTAGCCCCACCTCTGCTACGTTCCAGAGAGTTGAAGCCCCAGACACAGGGCTACTGATTAAATGATCTGTGGTCCATGGTGCTATCAGCCTGTTCACCAGGACAACTTCTAGCCCTCTTTCAGTAGGGAGGGAGGGGGAGATGGCACCACGGCAGCTCCCCGCCTACCAGTTGCAGGGGCTGGGTGCTCACCAGGCACTCCCCACTCTCTGGAAAACCAGAACTAAAGGAGAGCCGGCCAAGAGGTGCACGGGAGTGATAGTGGTTTTGCTGGTGTTGTTTTAAATGTTCTCAAAGTTCTCACACATGCAAAAGGAGAACTGCAAGAAGTAAAAATTTTCAAAAAGGCAGGGTGGTGACAATAACAGGTCTCTCCCTCAGCATAGGGGAAACCAAGAACTGCAGTCTATTTCTTTTAAAAACATAATGTCTTTTAAGTCAATATACTAACGCCACATGGGATTTAACTAATATTCATCAACCCTGTCAATACCACCACCAGGTCTTAATCCTACAGAAATGTCAGCTCCTCTGTGCCAAGACAGACAAGCACTGGAGTCCACTGATGCAAGGCTTGTTATAGCAAAAACAGAAAAGGCAATATGGCTGTTCTTTCAATGGATAAAAGATTAAGTAAATTATGGTAAAGCCACTTTGGAATACCATGCAGCCATGAAAAAGAATGAAGATGCCTGTTTAGGCAAACACACAGAACAAAAGCCTAGCAAGAGTATATTTGCTAGGATATTACTTATGTATTTTTTAAAAAATTGTCTACGTGGATGCACATATATGTATATGTGCACATCCATTTAGAAGGTCTGGAAAGAGACGCACCAACATAGGGTAATGGTGGTTAGCCGGGGGTCAAGGGGAGAGGCTTGCATATTCTGAGCACACACTTCTGCACTGTTGAAGAATTTCACAACTAGGGCCAGCCACTACAGCCTGGGTGATGTGGGAAAGCCCTGGCCTGGGCATGTTCATGAACAAAGTGCTGGCCATCATGGCAATCAACAAACCTGGCTTTGCCCTGGGTAAAGGAATTCCCACCCAGTCACCCTCCACTCTGACAGGCTGCCTTTCCCAGGCAGCTGGGCCTGCCAAGCCCTACCACTCCAGACAGCAAGCAGGAATCTCTGGATGTAGGAGCTGGCAGGGTCAGGGAACTCAGCTGCCCTCAGGAGGGCCCCAGCCCAGCCTTTCCTACTCCAGGTCTTCAGATTCCACACCAAAGCCTCTGAGTCTCTAGGAAAATTTTCTCCTAGTATTGCTGCTCCCCAAAGCTAGTCTTAGCAAACTTTCTAGGTCTGGGCTGGGAAGTTCTGATTAGCCGAACAAGAAGTGGCTTGAACTGAAACGATGTTTTCCTCTGTTTTGTTTTATTGAGCATTTGCCATAACATCAACAATTACCTAACTGTGACAGAAAGTAATCTGACCACAGGATGACTACTGGGGGAGTGGGAGACCACACAGCTAACCATGACTGGAAGCTCTCTGCAAGTAGCTATTCAAGGGGTTGGGGTGGGAGATCAAAGCAGGGCCATGGCCAAGGGATGCCTGGTGCCCCCAGAGTCAAGGCTGACCCTTGCACCTTCCAAAAGATCTTCACATACATGAACTCATTTCCCTGAAGACTTTCCAGGTGGTCAGGGCAGACATCTCCAAGCTGTAAGGAGGTCTAGGAATCCGTCCCTGGCCACAGACCTAAACAGCACAGAGCTCCTGGCTACCTTCTTGGCTAAAGTGGTTTTCATATTCACCCTCTGCCATGAAATAACTATGGGTCCTGGGAAGAAGGGTCCTAGTGGAGTAGAGGGCCTGGCATGACCTCAGTCACTGCCTGCAAAGCCTCCTAGAATACTTCCGGAGGCCCACAAACCAAACCACATCCACTTCCACCTGTCTGCAATGAAGCCATTCTAGTGTGGCCAAGCCTCTCAGTCACCCTGACCAGCTTCTCCCTTCTGTGTGCTGCTCCCTTCTCCCCTACGACACCACCAGTGACTTATGCTCTGCACACCAGGGCAGGGACTGGAAATGGGCTTCCCATAGGTATCCTCCACCAGCTGCTGAACCAGACTCCCTCCAGGGACAGGTTTTTGGGATATGCAATTCTTACAATCAGATTCACCTGGGGTACCAGTTAAAACGCTGCTGGCTGGAGCTGGAACTGGATGTAGTAAGTCAGCATCCAGGGCCTGGAAATCTGCATTATTTCCCTTGCTGCTCTCGCCCCACCCCCACCCCCGCACGGAGGCCCATACACTCTTGACTTGGAGGCCTGCAACCACCCTGGAGGTAGCGCCTCTGATTTCTGCTCACCTCAAGGGCGGAGCAGGTTCCCCGTTCTAAAAACCAAGGTACACTGCAGCAAAGAGGATTGGTTCCATTCTCTTTTGCCTGTCTTGAGTTTCTAGGCACTCCAAAGAGACTGGACACAACCCCATGGCGGGAGGCCCCGGGTCTCCAGCGCCCCTGCCCCAGCTCTCTAGCCAAGGGGCTCGCTCAGGGCTAGCACAGCCTGACCAAGGGGGTAAGCCCACCAGGAAAACACCCCAGGGCTGATGCCTGGGCACAGCCGGCCCCTCCCATGATAGCCAGCCCCTCCCCCTCTCCGCAATTCTCAAAGCCGCCTATCAGGTGCTGCTGGGTGGGAGACCACCTTGAGACCGCCTGCAGGACTTCCCAAACATTAAGTTCCCAGCCCAGCAGGAGGAATCTCGCCCTTCAAAAACGATCTCAGCCCTAGCCACGCCCCAAGCGCTGCCCCGACCCTAAACACAGGGTCCGCCAGGGTGGGAACCTAGCTTGGCCCCTCCCCCAAGGCCACACCCACCCAGGCGGCAGCGTTCCCAAACAGAACTCTGAGCCTTATGCTAACCTCACTTCTCTCCCAGCCCACGCACCCTTAATTGACCCAGATTGCCTGGAAATGGCCTCGCTTTAACCCTCTACCCCATCACCTGCCATGTGGTTTGGGGTGGCCACCGCAAGGAGCCAGGCTGGGCGGCAGAAAGTTAGTCCGAGATCCGCCCGCCTCACCTGCGACCTCGTGCCCGCTTAGTTCCAAATGTACGGGAGAAAAGGGCCTTCAGCTCTAGGGTATCGAAGGCTGTAATTTCTTTTTATGCCTTCTTATCGCTTGTGAGCTAAGTTACAAATGAGAAAACGCAACCCTTGGTAACATGATAGCAGTATTAACTAGATGGGTTTCCTACCTGCCCCAAAAGTGGAAAAGTTAGGTGTCACAGAAGAGTTTACGCGAGCTAAGAGAAACAGACGATTTTTTAAACCGAACTGGGAGAGGAGAATTGCCATCCATTAAAATGTTTGCGTTGAAATTTCAAAAAGAAAAAAAAAATGCCATAGATGATGAATCAACTACAAAGATCCGGACCCCCGCGAAGGGAACTACTACTCCGGGGTTGGTGGGGGCGGACCGCGGTCAACACCCCCCAGGCTCCGGGCTAGGACGGCCCGCCCCCGTGCAGGTGCAGCCTGCCCGCATCCGGCCCCAAGGCAGGTGAGAGCCGGGCAGCCGGCAGGGCGCTCCGTTCTGGAGAAAGCGCCGCCAGGCCAGGAGCCCCTCGGGCAGGGCGCGCCCCCGCCGGCCGGATGGGCGGGGGCTCCCACAAAGAGCCGCAGACAGGGCACTGGGACCCGGGACCGCCCCCCGCGTCGCCCAGCGCGGTCGCTGGCTCTAGCTACGACAAATTAGACCTTAGTGCGCTGGAAAAATTACAGGAAGAAGAGAGCGAAGAATGTGCCGAGTGGCTAAAGGGAGTCCTGTCCCCGCGTGAACTTCGCCCGCCGCGCGCCTGGGCCCGCCCCTCCCCTCCCCTCCCGAGCGCGCGGCCAGTCGGCGGGGGAGGGGAGGAGGTGAAGGGACTCGGGAGAAAACACGCACCCAACCCCCAGGCTGCCGGCGCCCCACCGTCACAAGCGACGCCTGCGGTCCCCACCCACACCGCCCGCACCTGCCCGCGCCGCCCCCCGGTCTGGGCGGGGTCCCCGCCCCCGGCCCGGATGACGACATCCGCCCCCGCGGCCCCGCCCGAACGCGCCCGGGGAGGGGGCGTGCCCGGCGGGGGCGCGGTCGCCGAGCGGGCGCCGGCTGCGAGAGCCGGCACCCGCCTCACGCCTAACGCAGGGCGGCTGTAGACCCAGAGGCGGGGGAAGGGGCGAGGCCCCGACCGTCCTCCGGCCGCCTGAGCCCCGCGCCCGGCCGGCGGCCCCGGGGGCGTGGCCGGGCGGCTTATGCCGGCCCGTCCGCGCGCTCTGGCGCCCGCGCCGCATCACTGACCTGTGTGAGTCCTCAGGTGCGCCTTGAGGTGCGAGGATTTCCCGTAAACTTTCTCACAGCCCGCGTAGTGGCACTTGTGCTTTCTCTGCGGGGACTCGAGATCGGCACGGCTTCGGCTCCGCCGACCCCTTTGTCTGAGGCCGGGGTCGCCGCTCCCCGCGGGCCCCGGCTCCCGCTCCGGCTCCAACCCCGCCTCGGGCTCAGGATCGCTCCACGCCGGGCTGGGAGGCGCGGCCGCAGTGCCTTCGCCGCCTGGGGAGGCGGGCTCGGGGGCCGGCGGCGGCGCGGGCGGCAGGCGGCAGGGGGTCCTAGCCTTGCGGGCCGCGGCGCCCTCCCTTCGCTCCCCCGGGGCGGGCGCCGGCGCTTGCTGGTTGAGGTCCGCTAGGATCCGCGCCACCACGAAGAGCGAGGCGCTGTCCTTGCCGTCGCGGCGCTCCTCGACGCGGGGCAGCGTAGGGGTGGCGGCGACGGCCGCGCCCTCGGGCCGGGACTCCGGCCCCTCCCGCGGCCCGTGCACGACCGCGCGGCTTGACATGGACACGAGACACTCGGCGGCGAAGTGGTCCACATAGGCGGCGGCTGCCATGCTGCGGGCTTCGGCCGGTGGGCCGGCGGCAGTGCTCGTCGTGGCGAGTCGTCAGCGGCGCATCCGCACCCACGGTCTCCGGAGAGCGGGCGGGGGACGGGGGCGCGGCGCGCCCTCTCCTCGGGCTGGGCTAGGCTGGGCGCGCAGCCGCCTCTGCCGTCACCCGCGCGGCTCCGCGTCCGTGAGGCGCCGGCCCGGCCGGGCACCGAAGAGTGAACGCATGGGGGGGGCACGGGCCAGTGGGTTCCCCGCGCGGCGTCAGGGGCGGCCTGTCCTAAGGATGCCGAGCGGCGACGTTAGGGACGACCGCGCCAAGTCGCGGCCACAGCTTCGCCGCGCATTGTGGCAGGCGGGACAGCTGCCGTGCGCGCGGCTCGGTGTGGGCGGCCCGGCCCCGGGGGTGGGCGGGGCCGGGGCCACATCTGGACCCGACGTCAGCCCCCAGCCACATCCTGGCGGCGCAGGTTACAGGCGGCGGCGGCCGCGGGGAGCAGCGCGCGCAAAGGGGGCGGGGAGCCCGGGGCGCGCACCGGCGGGACGGTGCGGTCGCGCGCCCGCGCAGAGGGGAAGGCGTGGTCGAGGGCAGGGGCGGGCCCCATTGGCTGGTGAGTGCACGGCCGGGCCAATCCAGGCCGCTGGAAGGGTCTACTGGGCTGCCGGGCCTGCGCGCGCCAATGGGCGTGCCCCCTTGGCCGGCGGGAGGAGGGGCGGAAGTTGGAGCTGGGCGCTGAGCACGCTGACGCACGACGTCCTCGGGCGGCGGGTCGGGGTGTAGCCGCGCGGGGCTGCTACCAGTACCCCCTGCAGCGGGAACCGGGCAGGGCTTTTTCCTGCCAGAGCTTTTTTGTGATGACAGCTTTGAACTCTGGCGTGGAGAGGAGCGTTCTGGAGGATGCCCTTTTGTTCCTCCTGCCCCGCCCGCGAGGGGCGTGGGCGAGGAGGCGTGTCCGCTCTGGCTGGGAGCGGGGCTGCCGGCCTCGCCTAGGGGCGGTACACTGTCGCACCGCACCCCAGCGCTGCGGTTTCCCGGGTGGCCGCGCCTACAGCCTCAGGCCGCTCGCCCCTCCACGCTCTTCCCTCGCTGAGCTCCGGGAGTTGGCGCGGCCTAGGCGGGAGGGAGGTCACGGGTGGGGCGGGGCAGCTTCCGTGGGAGGGACAGGGCTCTCCCTGGGCGGCTGGGGACCCGGGGCGCGGCCGTGCTGTCCTTGAGCCTGGGTCAGCCAGAGCGGGACTGGCCCTGGGCTGGCGGTTAACCTGGCAGCCCGGGTGACGTGCTCACCACAGCCTGTGCTTGCAGAAGTGAACTACGTGCCAGGGCAGCCGGCACCGCAGTTCAAGGAACGCGGGGCCCCTTCCTCCCCCTGCCTGCCTCAGGCCCGCTGCCAACTTCTCTAGGCTGCCCCTCTCTCACCATGGCTCGGGAGCCTTCTAACGCCACCAGCTGCGAGGACCCCGCCCACGCCGCCCCACCCACCCATGGTCTGGGCCTCTGGGAGGAAACGCTAGGCTGAGCCCAGCCTGCTCTTGACTCTCACCGGTACCCACACCTCCCACCCCGTGGCCCCAGCCACTCTCCAGGCCTAGGGCGTCCCGGGAGAGACCAGTGAGTGACTTCCTGCCGCCTGGGAACCCAGCTCAGTAAACCCCTTTGTGCCTCACCCTTTCCAGACCCTGGCTGGCAGCCCCTGGTTCATTGCGCTTATTGGCCTTTCCAAAGAGTCAGACACCGTGCTGAATCCTGAGAGGAGCAGGGAGAATGGAGGTGGCCCAGGTACTGAACCCCAAATGGGGGTGCAGGGGAGAGTCATTCTGCTCACAGCGGCCCAGGCGGAAAAGACAGCACTTTTCAAGAAACAAAGGGGGAACTGAGACAATCATTCTGGGTTGCATGTCATGGTGATCATAACCTTGCATGGACGTTTGAGCACTCTGGGTGTCTGTAACTAAAACTCTAAAATTCCTTCTGGCTGACGGAGTTGCTGCCCTCTGGGGAGACTACCGAGGTTCTGGGTCAGGTTTCTCCAGGACGGTCTGTGTTTGACAGAAAGTAATCATTTTTTTTCCCAGGCAGATTGTGTTGATGACATTTAAGAGATTTGTGTCCTGACCAAGTAATGATTCAGAATGTTCCTGCGTTCCTACCACATGTCACCATCAGTCATTTCTTCATTAAGAAGGGAGCTGGCCTTAAGTTGACTTACCAGCCACCCATACCCTCCCAGCCCATCTCCAGCCAGCAAAATTCTGCCCAGTATTCAAGATGTGGCATCTCTCCACCTCTGTGAACCCTACCAGGTCCCCCCCAGCCTGTATACACAATGGGGGGCCTCCTGCGAGTGTACACTGTTCTAGACATTGCGCTCCTAGGGCCATGAACAAAACAACCCTGTCTTCATGAGGGGAAGCCAGCCTGGGTCAAGGGTCCTTTGTGCTAGCACACACTTGGGCAAGAGTTCTCCATGAATGTGGCCTCCCAGAGGGTTTCGGCTATGGCCCCTGGCATTCTAGATACAAAACTCAGTCCCTTGGCTGGTTTCTCTGTAATCCATCAAGTATTGTTGATTGTTGTGGAGTTTGCCGACTGGAACCTCAGGCCCGACAGCCTTTATCTGAAGCCCATGTGGAGGTATCTTCCAGAGAGATACAGCTCTCTTCCCCAGAGGAAATCTCACCGTAACTGTGGGTTGATGTTTTCCTTGCTGAACAGGATTTGACAGCCATGGCTTATGTACATGTGAGGATGGGGCATCTCCTTTCAATGGAAGGAACAAAAAAGCAGAATGATCAGGCAAGAGCAAGTGTACTGAGGTATGTCTGGGGAGTAAAGAGACTCAAGGCTGGAGGGATTGAGGTTCTGGGTAGAGGTGGTGGAGGGACAGTATGTGTTGACTTCAGCTTCCTTCTGGAACATCTGAAACAGTTGTTGTAAAGCAGAAATCCACAAAGACAGGGAGAGCAAGAGAGGAAGTAAGGCCAACACAATTGTTGAAGCTAACATACTTAGCAAACCTGAGAAAATGAAATCCTGAGATAGTAGCTAGGAAGGAAAGCTGAAAACGAACCCTGTGGTACCCCCAGAAAACTCAAGAATAGGGGGCACCAGGCACCTCTGGTCTTGAGGGTGAAGGGCTAAAATAAGAAGGACTGGATAAAAGCCTGTCTAAGGAGCTCTCAGATGCCCAGATCCCCTCCCGAGTTCTGTGTATCCGCAACAGCTGCCCCTCCTTCATTCTGACACGAGGCTGCATGTTTATTATCTGAAGAAAGTAAAAGGGAGTGCCTTGGGCTGGGAGGCCCCAGGCACAATTAAGGGCAGAGGTACTGTGATAGGATCCGGAGGATTAAAAGCATGTGTAGATATTGGATGCTGAGATGCAAAAGCCCCTTTCTGGGATTTCAGAATGCAGGCATCCAGGAGACTAGCAGGGTCTTTCCCGGAGAAGCACCTAAACATTCGCACATCTGTGGTGCCCAAACAGCCAGCTCGCCCCACACGGAAGGCCGCAGTTAACGCTGCCACTCATGTGCACAGAACTTGTAATCAGTCTCTCAGTCCCTCCCAGGCAAATACAAGCAGGCAGCCCGAGCTGACCCGGCATCTCAGGAAAGCCTGTGTCATGTAATACAAAACCACAATAGATTTTTAAAGAGCAGAGAAATGGAGACTATGCAGAGAGAGGTACACTTCAAAAAAAAATATCAATAATGTCATTAGAGAAATTTAAAACGATATCACAGCCAGTGAAGAGAGAACATACATAAAGAAGCATTTAGGGAAAATGCTTCTTGGGAGATTTAAAAGAAGATAGCAGAAATGTAAGAGAAAAAACCTTCAATAGAAGGATTGGAAGAGAATGTTGAGAAAACCTTCATGAAAGCAGAACAAAAAGAACAACAACAAAATGGGAAATAGGAGAAAAAAGTTAAAAACCAATTAGTGCACTGACCATAAAATTTAGCAAGCAATTTATAGGAACCCCAATAGAATGATCAGAGAAAACGCAGGAGAAAAAATCACCAATGAATTAGTCCAAGGACGTTTTCAAGACTTTTGTTGAAAGGGCCCTCAGAGAGCCCAGCACAATGGGAAAAAATAGCCCTATACCAAGACATATGACTGTTGAGTTTCAGAATACTGGGACAAAAGTGTCCTGACATTAAAAGCAGGTCACATACAGACAATCAGGAGGCAGAATCGCCATGGGCTTCTACACAGAACCAGTAGAAGTTAGAAGGAAAGGATCAGAGCCTTGGAAATCTAAAGGAAAATTACTTTCCAGCCTTCACCCAGCCAAACTATAAACCAGCTATTTTTGGATGCATGAGGTTTCAAAAAATTTACCTCCCATGTATCCTTTCTCATAGTAGGAAGCTACCGGAGATCATGCTTCACTGAAATAAAGAAGGAAAGCAAGAAAGAGGGAGACGTGTGGTCCAGAAAGCCAGGCATTCAACACAGGATGGAGGGGAGAGGGAGTCCCAGGTGAGAGCTGCTGTGCTGGGTGCAGAGGGGCTGCAGCCCTGGCTGGAGCAGGTCAGTAGCTCCGGAGACACTTCTTCAAGAGGTAGGATGGCTAGAGTCCCTGCATTAGTCAGGAGAGGCTGGGTCACACTGCAAAACCCCAAAGGTTAATTTCTGGCCATGCTACATGTCCATAGTGAGGCACTTGGGAACACCAGGTTGATGGGGCAGCCTCTGTCTAGAATGTGCTAGTCACCATGGCAGAGGGCAAGAGAGGGTATGGACCCAGGGGAACTAGTCATCTCTTCTTTCCCACACACAAAATACATTTTTCCCCTCCCCAGGTGGGTCTGGCCCAATCTTAGACAACTTTTTAATTTAGGTCTAAAGGCCAGAGGCAGGATAACAGGAATTTGAGTCGAGGGATATTCTGTAATGTCCAGCTCAAAGCCCAGGACCCCTGTGGGAGGCTCAGTAGTTTTTTCATGAGGCTCATGTGGCCCACATAGTTCCTCTTGGTCTAGAGACCTCTGACCTAAAGAGAGATTGTACCCCACGCCCCATATACACACCCAATGCAGAGTGGTGCAAAGGGACAGCACAGTAAACAGCCCAATTCAGAAAGGAGACAAATGGGTGATACCCAGCAGACAGCACGCACAGCTGTCCTGAAATCCTGCTGGGCAAATATTGCCCCTGCCCTAAAGTGAGAAGAGTTCTTGAAGAGTCTCACTCCTGCTCACTGGGCAGGCCGGGCCGGTCCACTGTCCCCAGGGCCCTGCTCTACCCCTGGAAGGTTTTTCCTTCACTCTTACCCTCCTTGGCTACACATGGAGTGGACATTGGGGAATACACTGTTTTGGGGGCTGAGAGCCCACTTCCTGCATCTGGAAGGTTGGAAACCAAGAGTTAAGTTCTAGCCACAAACTGTAATAATCCTAGTTCATATTTTTTGTCACTACTTGTTTCTCAAAAATGTATTAATAGTTAACATCTTACCCAGTCTGACTCTGCTTAGCTTCATTGTCAGTACCACTCTCACAACTTCTCAAGACATGCTCTCTTGCAACTTAATTGCAGGTCCTCTCAGCCACTCCATCTTTGAAGGATGAGTAACAACACCCTTAGTCTCTTTTCTCTGAACTTTGTAAGTTATCCCAGGTGACAATTTACCAAATATTATGCCATTCAATACACAGATGGCCACGCTTCCAGCCTCCAAAATCCATTTCCCCACTGCCTGTTTGATCAGCCTTTAAGCAAATGCCACATATCTTGGTTTCTGTGCAGCAGCGCCCCGCTCTTGGTGATCATTCTGTGTATCAGTCAGGACCAGCCAAGTTATGTTACAGAACAAATAGTTCCAGAAGCTCAGTGGCTTAAAATAACACAAGTTTATCTCTCTGCACATTGAGGGTTGGCTGGGGACTCAGCTCTGTATCATCATCACCCTTACCCTAGCACCCAAAACAACAAAGCAGCCACTCTCTAGAGCAATGATAGTCACATGGAAGAGGGGAAAGGACATCTAGAAGGTCTTGCATTGGCAGTTAAATGCTTGCCCCAGAAATGACACACATCACTTCTGCTCATAACTGCTCACATGGACTGTCTGCTATAGACTGAATGGGTTCCTCCAAAATTCATATGTTGAAACCCTAAGCTCCAATGTGATGGTATTTGCAGATGGGCTCTTTGGGAGGAGATTAGGTCGTGAGAGTGGAGCCCTTGTGAATGGAATTAGTGCCCTTAGAAAAGAGACCCCAGGGAACTCTTGCCGCTTCCACCATGTGAGGTTATAATAAGAAGACAGCCGCCTGTGAAGCAGGAAGCAGGCCTTCGCCAGACACTGAATCTGCCAGCAGATTCTTAACCTTGGACTTCTAGCCTCCAGAACTGTGAGAAGTAAGTTTCTGCTGTTTATAAGCCACCCTGTCTTTGACACCGTCCTACCCACGGGGAGCGCGGTTAGACCCGTGATGTCCGCAGAAGGCAAGGAGCTGAGCTATTCAGTGATGCTTAGTGATTTCCGCGGTACCTGATCTGTCTTGAGAAGCTTGTGAAAACTGGAAAAGGGTTTGGGCTTGAAATAATAAGTAGATAGAAAACTACATGAACAGAAAAGATAATAAAGAGTTCAAAAGAAAACAAAAGGAAAGTCCATTGTTGTTGACTACTCGGCTCAGTTGCAGATAGTGTGGTGACAGCAAACACTAGTATTGATCTGATCATCCTTTCTACGTCACCATGATGGAGGAGGGGGGCACCCTGCAGTGCACACTGAGGTGGGCAGAGGGGCGGTAGAACCGGCCGCTAAGTCTCCCTCTGTGATGAGAAGTCAACAGCACTCCAAACTGACATACCAAGAAGTGAGGAAGGTTTGTGAGTGAAATTCTACCTAATGGGTACAATGGACACTATCTGGGTGATGGACACACTTAGTAACCCTGACTCAAGCATAACAAAAGCAATCCCTGTAACCAAAAACATTTGTATCCCCCGAAATATTTTGGAAAAAATAAAGTGACAATGCAATCATGCTGTGGTAGCAGAATTCTAAGATGGCCTGACATCCCACCCATGATCTACACACACCTTCTTTCTCCCAGTTAGTCAAACACTAATCTAGGTGTTTCTGTGAAGGGATTTTGCAGATGTGATTAAGATTCCAAACCAGTTGACTTTAAAATAAAGAGAGTATTTGAGTGGGCCTGAGCTATAACATGAGCCCTTTCAATCTAGGTCTACAAGTGAGAGATGGGGCGCTCAGAGAGGGTGGACGCAATGCTGGGATTCAGGGTGAGGAAGAGTCTCTGCTGCTGGCTTCAAAGATGGAGGGGCCACGTGGCAAGGGACACAGGTGGCTTCAGATAACTGAGAGTGCTTTCTGGCTGGCAGCCAACCAGAAATAGGGACTTCACTCCTAAAACCACATAGAAGAGACTCCTACCACATAAGCCTGGACAAGGACCCCAGGCTCCAGAGGAGAACACAGCCCAGGCAATACCTTGACTTTAGCCTTGTGAGACCCTGAGCACAGAGCTGTCACATGCCCAGACTGCTGACCCCCAGAAGCAAGAGATGATAAAAGGATGCTATGTTAGGCCCCTGAGATCTCAGTGGTTGTGCAGCAATGGAAAACTAACACCCATGCTGTTTGAATCACAGAATTGATCAGTTGATAAGGCAAAAGGTAATATTCATCTCTCGGGAGGGGAGGGAAGGGTCAAAGGACTGTTGTGTTTCATAACAAAACTTGTTTGACTCTTTAAGCTCTGTGTGTGTATAACTTAGATGTAAGGAAAATCTAGAATCAAAATATGGTGCCAGAGACCACCAGCTGCCCAACAAAATCCATCTCCTGCTTCCACCGTAGTGACTGAGTACACTTCCCAGACACCTTTGCGGTGAGGTGTGGCCAGGTGACGAAGTTCCCTGGGAACATGGGTGAGGGGGCAGCCAGCCACCTCTGCACTGAGGCTTTTTAAGAGAGTAGGACTCCATACTGCATCTTCTGTGTCCCCTCTGCCATCTGGACACTTACAAAGTTCCAGGGGATGATGGAGCCACCAAATAGAAGGAACCTGGGTCCCAGAAATAATCTGGCCAGGAACACTCTTCTGACGGTCACTGTATTTGCACCGTGGTATAGTTTGGGGTCTACCTGCACTGGGGCTTTGCCTACTTTAACTGCCTTAGCTTGCCTTAATAAAGGAGAAAGACGGAACAGGGTAAAAAAACAACAACAGAAGAAAGTCTGTGCCACAAGGGCTCAGTGCCAGGTGGAGCTGGCCTGCACTTTGTTCTGGAGTGCTATTCTCCAGGGTTGCCTATCTCCAGGAAGAAATGAGGTGCCCTCTCTGGGTACTGTCCTCTCTCTTTCCCAGGCCTGGAGCTGAGGGTGGCTGGATTTATCCAGGGTGTCTCATAAGGTCAATGCTCAGTGCCCCCAACTCACAAAATAGGCCGTGTCCTCCTCGCCCAGCCCAGGGGTCACTTGTCAGCTCTCCAGTCTCCCATACACTGTCCTACCTGCTTCCACCTGTCTCCTGGCTTACTCATGGTGTCACTAACAAATCCTTCAGTCCAAAGAGGACTTTGACCCCGGAGGTTTTGCTGCCCTCGAGTCTGGACCGTTTTAGAACTGGATTGTTGGATGAGGAACTTCTGTTGAAAATCCTCGAATCAGTCATTGACGATTTGACGTGTAAAAAGGAGAACAAGCCTTTCTCTGTTGTATGACATGGGCTCAGGGTAGAAAACTCAGTTTTCATGTCCCATCTCCCAGTGGTCCAGAGTGCAAAGTAACTCATCAAGTCCTAAATGATGAAAGCCGACTTCACATCTGGTGCACATTTACATGGGGAATATTGAAACCAGCTATGCTTCTGAACCCGAGCCGTCGAAAGACGGGAGAAATATTTACAGTGTCTGCTACAAATGTATGAAGAAAGCATGTTAAAATGATGGATGGTCCCTTCCAGGCTTGCCAGGGCAGATGGCTCCCACTCCTAAACATGATGACTGACACAGGACCCTCGAATTCCTTCATGGCCATCTGGGAAGGTCTCTGCCTCAGTAACAACTGTCCCTTCTTCTGTGCACCCCCCTGACTCTCACTTCTTGATCATCTGCTGTTCGTAACTTGTGATCCTGTCCCTAGGTGGGTGCTGAGGGTCCAATGCTGCGCTTTATCCTTTTGACTCTGAGATTCCTGCCAAGCCCCTGGTCTCTAGCAAGCCCAAACACATCAATGTGACACATTGACATGCACGGGAACTCGACAAGGAAAGTGCCATTCCTTCCCATTTTACAGGTGAGAAAACTGAGCCTCAGTCAGGGCGAGAGACTTTCCCAAAGCCACACGGAGCAAGATGTGGAGCCCAGACTCTCAGTCCTTTTACCTCACAGTGGGGCCCCCACCCCCAGCCTACGGGAAGCCAGCTAATTAATGTGGGGATTTATCAAATCAATTCAATAAGAGCCAGGTTGGTCCGTGCCGGCTCTCGAGGGAATTCATCTAATGAGTATTCTCATTAATGAGATTGGGAGCATTTATCACAAACAATGTGGGATGTGACTCCCTTTAATCCTGAGCTGTTTACATCTAGGAGTGTTGCATCTAGAGCTGTAGGATGGCGAGCGTTAGCTGATCGGAAACACATGAGGCAGTTTTCTTTATGTTAGTGCTAAAGTGAGTGTCGGACAGTATTATTTAGGCATCATAAAGTCACAGAAAATGGGGCTGGAAATGAGCCACTAGGCCACTTGTGGTCAGCTTGAGCCCTTCAGTCTGGGCACACGTGGTCACATGGTCTGCTGTTAACCTGGGGGGCAGGAAACACATCCTCAGTCCTTCGTGTTCTTCCTGATTCAGTTAGTTTCATGGGCTCTGGGCTTCCCATGTGGGATGGCATATCGAAAAAGTCAGGAGGTATTAGACCTGTTGTTAAGTTTATTTCAATAATATTTTCAAAATGTAGTATGATTTGGCTCTTTCTATCCAAGCCCCTGTGAACTGGAGCTTTCTGATTTGGTATGAGGTATGAAACTTCTTTCATATGTAGAGCAGAGAACTGCACAATCAGGTCTATTTATATTCTAGGAAAAGAGAAATGTTTTTCCCCCAAGGAAAGGCAAAGGAGAAGAAATTGAAAATGAATCAGATTTAATCACATTACAGGTAACTTAAGAGTGGTCAAAAAGCTGCCATCTGCGATCTGAATCATTACCTAAAAGCCCAGAAATCATTTCCACTAGAAACCACCTCCTGGGCCCCCAGATGGGGTCTGCGTGGGTCTGGTGGGTGAATGTGAGGTAGGCCCTGGGACACTCCTCTCCAAGGGGGTCAGAATGCCCATGGCTCTCGGCCAGCCCTGGGATCAGTCCCTGGGTGGTGGCCCAGTCTGTCTCCCCTCCCAGTGCCTTGGGAAGGCAGCCACTCAGGAAATAGGTGCCCAATGAATGGGGAGTTCTCCAGCCACATTCGTGGTCTGCTTGAAGTCTCCCTTTGTGGATCTTTATCTGCCCCGGTGTCCTTATGAAGCAGTAATGCCTGGACTGAGAGAGCTCTACTCAAGGACTGCAGTCTGGATTCCCAAGTCAGTCAAGAGCAAGACAGGTAGGTGAGCTCACCATTTATAGAACTATCCCAAAGGTGCACACACACTTCTATCTATGGCAGCTCAACTGGCCACATGCCGGTGACATAGAGAGGTCCAGAAGGCACAAAGGCTGCCCCTGCTCTTAGGGCGTCAGCTCAGGGCTCTGTTAACCTGAAGGAGAGCCTCATGCTTCAAGGCAGAGATGGTTCGTATAATACTGTTGCAGTTTTTAGAATATTGGCCACAAATTTTTTGACACTCATCCTGTTGAATCTGGGCTGCTTGCTACTGTTTCAACCTGGAGGGAAGGCTTTGTGACTTCCGAGGTTAGGTCACACAAAGCAGGGTAGTTTCCTCCTGGCTTCCCTCGCAGGGCCACTCACACATACTCCTCCCTGGGGCACTGAGCTTTATGTAAGAAGTCCGACTACCTGTGTCTAGGGATGGTCCAACAGAGCTCAGCTTTCCTGCCATCACCACCACGTGCCACAAGCATGAATGAGAAAGCATCTTGGCAGCAGAGCCTCAGTCTTCCAGCCCTAGGTGTTCCAGCCCTTAGCTGTTTGAGTCACCCCGGCTTCCTGACCTCCCAACTGAGGCCCCAAACATTGGTGGAGCAGAAACAAACCTTCCCTGCTGGGCCCCATCCAAATTGTTGATCCACAGAAGCAGTGGTTATTGGTTATTGTTTTAGACCATTATGTGTGGGGTTGTTTGTTATGCAGCAACAGTAACTGGAACAAACATGGTCCCTACAAACCAAGAAACTACGGGCCTAGTGCTCAATCAAAGGAAAATAATCCCTTTCAACCCTGGGGGTCGGAGGGAAACCAGTGATGCTGGCCTTAGATCTGAGGTCTGTACTCTATGGGCCAGTTAAGGCATTTTCAAGGGGATTTGACGTATCCTGTATTTGGCATAGGGACGATGTGAGACTTCCCCATGCTCATGGACGCCTGGTGGGTCTCTCGTGGTGAGTTCTCTGCCTCCTCTGGAGGGAGGAGGGATGCCCCTGTGCCACTCTTCCATCTGGCCAATGTCAGTGTGGGGTCCTTGCAGCCTGGCCTCCTCCGCAGAGAGATGGCAGGGACTATGGCTATCTCAGATCTGGCCCTTCTGACACAACAGCCATAGTCTCATGCTTCCTTGTTGTGACATTATTTAATTTAAAAAATATTAAAAAGCTTAAAAGGTAAAAATTGCTGATAATCTCTATTCTCTTCAGGAAAAGAATCATTCCTTTGCTCTTTTTTGCCATCTACAGACTAGTTTTCTCTTTTTACTTGTTGCGTCAGCCATTGCTAATTGTTTCTTGTTGGGTAGCTATTGCTGCATAGCAAAATACCCCAAAGCTTAGTGGCTCAAAAGAACAATAACTATTTACTATAGTTTCTGTGGATTTGGGAGTGGCTAAACTGGGGGATTCTTGTTCATGAAATTATAGTCATGTCTTTGACTGGGACTGCAGTCACCTGAAGGCCTGGTTGTGGCTGGAGAATCTCCCTCCACGATGGCTGACTCAGATGGCTGGCGAGTTGGTAATGGTTGTTAGTAGGAAACCTCGTCTCCTTCCCACTTGGACCTTTCCACAGGGCTGCTTGAGTACCCTCACAACATGGCAGCTGGCTTTCCTGACCTAGAGCAAGTGATCAAGAGAGAGAGCCGGGTGACAGCTATCTTTGTTATGGCCAAGCTTCAGACATCACATAGCATCACTTCTGCCATATTCTATTAGTTGACTCTTCTGAGTTACTAAATCTAGTCCAGATTCAAAAGGAGAGGAATTAGGTTCTGCTTTCTAAAGAGAGGAATGTCCAAAAATCTGGGGACATGTTTCAAAACCACCATGACTACCCAATATCTATTATTCTCCTCCTTCTGTAATTTTATTTTAAACAGCAAGATGCCTGGCTAAAAGACTACATTTCCTGGCCTCCCTTGAAGGAATCCGAGGTTAGTGAAATGTAAACAAAAATTGTTGGGCAAGGCTTGCCAAAAGCTTTTTAAAAATGGGAAAAGAAACAGCTGGCATTTGATCTCTGCCTCTTCCGCTTGCAGGCTACTTGGAATATAGATGTGATAGCTGGTGCTCCAGGAGTTGTTTTGTGAACACACTCTGTGAATATGAAACTAGAAAGCGTATGCTAAAAATCAAAGAGAAAGCTGATGGAGCCTGGGCCCCCAGTGACAACCTGGAGCTTCCCATAACTTACCTGGACTGCCTAACACTGAAATTCTTTTACGGGGGGAGAGCTAACAGTTCTTGATATTTAAGCCACAGTTACTGCCAGATGAACACAGATTCTGAATGATAAACTCATCATAGTTCTTTCTTTAAAACTCGCTTTCATAGAGCCCATCGTGGTATTTCTAGACTCTCTTCCTACATCATGTCCTTCTGCAAATGATCTAGTTTTCTTAGTATGTGTAAATTAAGTTGCTGAAGGAAAGTAATTGACCCACATAATCATAAAAATCCATTTTGACATAACCTCTTGTGCCAGACAAAGTCATAGGCCATCTAAGGATGGACCAGCTTTGGGGTCTAGGGCCCACTCCTGGTCCAATCAGCTGTGGCCTTTGGGGATAGGTAATATTATACATGATAAGATCATCGGTGTCTTCTTGGAGAGAGGGCTGGAAGGAAGTGTGTGAGAGAGGGGATGAAGGAGAGGAGCTCTTAGCCCAGTCCTGACTCGAGTTTGCCATTTGGTGAGAAGTCCAGGCCTGCCCCATCAGGACCCTCGGCTTATTCATTGGCACACAGGTCCTCTGATCTCTGAGGGCTCATCCAGGATAATTGAGCAGTACTTTCGTCCCCTCCAATGTCAGCCAGAACACGTATCTCCTGCTCAGGCATCCTGGAGCACCAATCAGGCATCCTGGAGTCATGTCTCTACCACAGCCCCCCTGGGGAAACTTATGCAGATCCCCTCTGCTTTCTGGTGCTCAGTTTCCTCCTTTGAAATGGGTTACTATTGCTGCATAAAACAACCCCAAACTTGGGAGCTTAAAACAAACAGCCACCATTTATTTTGCTCACAACTCTGCTGTTTGGATGAGGCTTGGAGAGGATGACTCATCTCTGCTCCATGCAGGGTCAGCTGGGGAGGCTCAACCAGGGCAGAAGGACACACTTCCAAGATGGTGCACTCACATTGGTCCTGGTTGTTCATGGCAGCTCAGCCAGGGCTGTGGGATGGGGGTCTTCATTCCTTTCCTAGTAGACCTATAGATAGGCTGCTTGGGCTTCCTCACGGCATGGTGGGCTGCATTCTAAGAGCAAGTGTCCCAGGAGATCAAGGTGGAAGTGCATGATATTTTTATGACCTGGCATTCAAATCATAAAAGTAAGGTGGCAGCACTTCCACCTTACTCTATGGGTCAGGCAGTCACAACAGCCCACTCAGATTCAAGGGAAGGTGAGGACATAGATTCCACCTCTTGTTGGGGAAGTAGCAGCAAGGTTCTAGAAGAGCATGTGGAACTAGAGACGGTATCAGGGCATTCTTCAGGAAATGCAGTCTGCCACAGAGTTAGCGGGGCTGAGTCCTCTCCACACTGAAGTTTGGTGGTGTCTGATTCTACTGCAGTTCATAAGCATATCACAGGAGCCTGAAACACCACAACCCAGTCTCTCTACCTCCTTCCAGAAGACCACATTTCTTTTTGTTCTCCTCCCAAGGCTTGAGCTCAGCCCTGCTTTCCCCTCTGCTGGATGCTGCTCCTTCCATGGCCCTGTCTTCCTGTCATGGTGTCCCCCGGAGCTGGCTCAAGCTTTTCCCTGGGGGCTATGCTCCCGGGCTCCTCGGAGGACTCTATTCTTCTCGTCCCAGTGGTCTCCTGGGCTCCCTTGGCCTTCCTCTAGCTGGTTTTGGACCATGGGGCGTCCCAACAGGGGATCGCAGGGAGAGGAGGGGATGGATCCACCCCTCTGTGTCTCTGCAGGCTAGCTGTGTCCCTCTGTCCCTCGGGAGCAGGCCATGGCTTTGAGAGGACCCCTCTCCTCACACCTGTGTCCAGGTTTGAGGCACAGCCTTCCAATGCAAGATGACTCTGAGTGGCGGTCACCCCCCACTTCCTATCTGGAGGGGATTCACCTGTCGCAGCTTTCCCTACTCAGTTCCTGTCTTTGTCAAGGCCTCAAGGAGGACTGCCCCTTGTGAGCCCACGGGCACCTCCACATCTGTGGCCCGCACGGCTCTTGCCTCTCCTGGCTAGCTGGAAACACACACATAGTTGGACTTTTCTCCTGTGAGTCAGAGTAGCTACAACATTCTCATTTGGAATGCAGTCCTAAAGTTAACTTAGTGTCACATATGTTGACTGATTGTAGGCACTAAGGTGGGGTAAGGTACCCACAGTGCCAAAATGCAGGAGTGCACAGCCAGGTCTCAGGACCACGCAGGGAGAAGGCAGCAGAGCTCAGGAGGGGCTTCCAGGAAGGGGATTGTGCACAGAAGCTCTATCGATGGGTTCACAGGAGTTTGTGGGTCCATAAAAGACACAAGGGATCCCGGTGTGATGGACATGCCTCCAGGACCCTTGAGGAACTCTGCCCAGCTGAAGGAATGGCCATGAGGAAGGCGATGCCTGCTGGTGGCAGGACCTGAGGGGCTTGGGGAGGGCAGAGGCAGCCGGATGCCACAGTGAGAGAGAGGGAGAGAGGAAGAGGAAGAGTTGGGATCCTCAGGAAGGGACAGGGGAAGGAAGGCCAGAGCAGCCATGCGCTGAGGGGCCCAGCCCTTCAAACCTTGGGCTGGCTCTGCTGTGTGATTCTGGGCCAGTTAGTGAACCTCTCTGAGCCTGTTTCCCCATCTGAAGAGTATAGAAAACACCTGTTGTGAGCAGAGCATCAAATAATGCAACGCTCCAGTGTGGGCATGGCACACCTGTGGTATGCAGTTTTTTCCTTCTTCCAAGTCTAGGGTCACCGTTAGTCACTGGTGACCCCAGAGTGCTCACCTTACTACTGCCCAGCCCCGGGTCATCTCCCCAGGCCCTTTAGGAATGAGGGGAGGTTCCCCACTCCTTCAACCTGTTCTGGTTGATGACCACGGCCTCGGGGTCTGACCCTGGCAATGTCCCTAGCAAGGGCAGTGGGCGTACCGAGGAACAGCGGTGGTGCAGGGAGCAGGTGTTGGCAGCTGCCATGGGCCCCACAATGTGGCTTTTGTCAGCGTTCCTCCTGCAGAGCCCAGGAACGACCTATGCGGGAGCAATTCCCAAGGCTCTGCCCGAAGGCTATGAGCTCTCCACAAAGCTGCGGAGAGCCACTGGACGGTGGCTTTTGTCATGCAAATGTAGGCGGAGGTTACCCGCCGAGCTCCGTCCCTTGCATGCTAACCACTTTGTGAGTCAGATGAAGCATAGTCCCAGGACTGTCGAAGTGTCCTGGGTTCCCCGAGTGTGGCTAGCCTCTCTCATTGTCCCCCTGCCACCGCTCCCTCTAGCCCTGCTTGGTGAGCACCACGCTGAGCTCCGGACGCTGGTCCTGACTCTCAAGAACTCACAATGTGGCCAGAAGGATACAGGACCTGAGAAAAGAAACAGAGGCCAGAGGACATTGCCTCGAATTGTGCAGCTGGACTGGAAGAATGAGACCAGGGAGCCTGTTCCAGGGGAAGCCTGGCTGGCGTGGGGAGGCTCGGTCCACAGACTCCTGGCACGTGAAGGATGAATGGGCTTAGGGAGCAGGTGCCAGAGACTAGTGGCTGACCAAGTGCCCCCTGGGTGGGGCAGACACCACAGGGCTGGGCTCATGTGCCCTTACTGAATGGGGGCCAGAGAGTCAGGGGTCTGTCTGCCACCGCCCCCCCCCAAACCCCATATGGTGATTTAGCAAGTTTCTAAATTTCTCTGAGCCTGGGTTTGTTTTGCTTATCTGTAAAATGAGAATAAGAATAACCTATTTTAGGGCCATGGTGAGATGAAATAAAATAATCCAGGTGAAATGTTCAGTGCCTGGCACGTATTAGGCACCCAATGAATGATAGCGACATACAGCAATTTGGCAATGTTTACTAAACTTAGGAATACATACACTCATTTCCCAATAATGCTACAAATATTCTCACATGTGCAAAATGATATACGTATTCTTTGCAGATCTGTTTGTAACTGCCAGAGATTGGAAACAGCCCAACTGTCCATCTGAGGGCCAGGTTACATAGATTATGGTCTGTGCATCCATGTAACAGAACGCTCTGCAGCTGACACAGGAAGGAGCACACTCTTTGTGCGATGATACAAGGATCTGATCTCACAAGGAGAGGGGAGGTAAGCAAAGCCCCCATGTTGGTGCCCCATGAAAGGAGTGGGGCCCAGCTTATCTGGGGCCCGGGCAGCCTGCTGGGCCAAGGAAGAAGCAGGGTGTAGCAGGAAGGACACACACACACACACACACACACTCACACATGGAGGCAGCAGCTCTCTCCTGCAAAACCAGACAGACTGTTGGGCTAGGTGGGGCACATAGCTCTCCGGGAAGGAATAACACAGTCGCCATGGCAACAACAGGCAGTTGTCATTTTCAGACTGCAGCAACACCCACAGCACTGGAAGAGGCTGCAGGCCACCAGCGGGGCTGCCTCCAGGCCACGTCCTCTGTAACCCTGCCTCAGGCTCCTCACCTGTAAAATGAGGATCTGACCCGACACACCCCCGCACTGTGATGCCTGGGAGGAGAAACCGAGAGGAAGGCCCGGAGTGTGCTTTGAAGCAGGCATAGGGCTCTGCAAACTTGAAGGCTTGTTAGCCTCCCACGCAGGCCCAGAGGGATGGACTGGTCCCCTATTTCAGTCCTGAATTTCTGTCATAAAAGCATCTTTCAGATAAATAAATGACTCGAGAAGAGGAAGAGGGCAGATTGCATTTCATCTGGGCTAGAGAGCTGCCTGGCCTCCTGGGCCAACTTGGACAAGATGCCCACGGGCGCCCTCGGCAGAAACATAGGTACGAGTCCCCACCAGGTACCGTCCACTTGCTTTCCAAGCACCCCTGCCCTTCTTCCACCCCAAGCCCCAGACCAATTCTCCCAGCTTAGAAACTGTTTCCACCATCCCTGTCTCTCCAAGGAAGAGTGGTTTCCCAGGAAGGCACCACCCTGGTCACTGGCCTTGTCCCAAGGCATGAAGCAGACCTCACACTGGACACTGGCAGCTGGGCCGGTTGGACGATGATCATGGTGCTCAGCGCCTCCCAGGCCTGGCCCTGCAGAGAAAGGAGCAGATGAACTCTGACTCCCGGGTGTGGCCACTGGCTCAGCCAGGCACAGGAGGCAGCCTCCCCTCTGTCTGCATGGGCCTGGGACGCAGCATTTTGTTTCCCCATTGAGACTGGCCTTGTAGATCCATACAGGGGCAGGAATAGGCACATGATTCTGTTTGTGCTCCTGCCAGTCTCTGGAGACGTGCCTTGCCGATGGCCTTCCTTCTGCAGATTCTCAGGTGATCCCCTCCTGCTCTGCCCTGTGCCCAGCTGGGGTGGGGGTTGCAGGCCAGGCTGGCTCCAGGCCCCCACTCACACTAGTGCTGTGGGTCTGTGGTCACAGCCACACTCCATATGCAACAGTGAATACTTTAAAACACCTTTTAAAAAGCCGTTAAAACGAAGGCAGGAGTATGACGAACAGTATACAACATCCCCATGACATTTTAAGGTGAAACAACATCTTGTGCTAGCAGCTTTGCAGGAGGCCCTCTTGGACCTCGTTCACTCTCGGCTATTGGAGGAGAAAAGTCTGAGATCCCCATGATGTGAATTTGGGTTCCTATCGCCTTTCACAGACCTTCCTGCCAGCGCATGATCTCTAATCTTTATAGGAATAGTTTTATCTTCTGCAGAGGGATTGCCTGGCAGGGGTGGAGGGTGGAAGCTGAGAGGCAAGGCTTTAGAGAAGGCTGAAGTCAGGTCACCTCCCACCACCCACCCCCAGGTGGAGTCAGACCCTGAACCCCTCTTGCGGCCAGGTGGACCCAGGTGAGGAGGCTGGGGCTCCGGGCTGTTGGTGCAACCTCACCCTTGGGCCAGAGGAGGAGGCCACATGGGCAAGGTGATTCCTCTGGGCCCAGCGCTGCCCAGGGGTCTTGTTTGGGGTGTGGTCTTGTTTATGCTGTATACCAACTCCCCAAAAAAATCCCCCCTGTTCCTAAACAAACCAACAATATCTGTCCCAGCATAATGACAGGAATACTGTGAGAAATTAAGCGTCTGTCATTTAGATATCGGACTCTGTTTTAGATTGAAGCTGCTTGGATTACGCTTTTTGGGGCTTAAATGTTGCCATACCAGCGTGCTTCTCTGAGGCACTTTGAGGCTTTGGGGACGATCACTGGGCTTTCCCGGGCTTGGTGGCCCCCTCTGAGATTCGAGGGGGTGGACTTGGACCCCTGCTGGTCAGACACCCACAGCTCAGCACCAGCTGGTCCAGGCTTGCGTCCAGCTCTCCATGGTGCCTCCCCTCTACGGTGCCAGCACCCCCATCTCCACTAGGTCCTGATGGTGTGAGACGCCCAGCACCTCTGACTCTGGCTGGAGAGTGAGTGTCAGAGAGGGAACAAGGTGTTGGAGGGTCCCCCACTCATTTCTGATGGAGAAAGCCCTGGGACCCCACAGCAGCAAGGTCTAGAAACAGGTGTGCTCCATTTCACCTCTGGGCCTGGGCCAGGCAAGGACACCCACGGGGCAGCTGAGGGGGCTGAGATCACCCGGGGGCTAGTCCAGGGTGTCCTGCTGTGCCTCTCGGTGCCTGGCACTGGCACCCACCCCACCCCCTCACATTCCTAGAGGAGATTCCCCAGGGATCTCTGAGTTTTTATCTCCCCCACCCATCTCAACTTCATGGATGAGAAAACTGGCTCAAAGAGGTGACATGTTCTACCCCTTGTCCCTACCCACACCCCCACCCCTTCCCTTGGCCTCCAGGTACTCCACCAGCCTCACCTGGGGCCATGGAAGAGCAAGGGAGTCCTGCTCTGAAGAAGCTTTCGCCCCGGTGATTTGGACTTGAAGCCAGGTTGGGAGCACTAAGCAACCCTCCAGCCAGACCAAACACTGCACTTTGCAAAACCAACGCTTCCTCTTAGCCCTGTGCATGCCCTGGCCTGGAACACACCCCTGGGCATTCCTTTTTCTGTTCTGAGAGCCTTCTCTGCATGCCTCTCTCCCAGCAACCCCGGCACTGTGCAGTTCTTTACAGCTGCTTCTGTTCATTCGGCCCCTGGGATTCCTACCAGATCCTGAACTCCCTGGGGGTTGGGCGGGGCTCAGGGGTCCCAGGATGGGCGTCGTGGCATGCAGTGAGGGTGTGCCAACTTCCCTCTGCCCCACAGTCCCCCCAGCACCCTCCATGCACACAGAAAAGCCTGCATAGGGCGGGGGCTAGTCCAGGTCCACACCCCTTCACTCGCCTCTCCCTGAGGAGGGTGTCCACAGGGTACTGCAGACAGGCAGAGCTCCCGGAGCCCTGTGGGGCTGGGGCCTTTCTCCGCTGGCCTGGGAGAGGCAGTCTCAGCAACCAACGGCACCTGATCACCCACAGGACTGAAATGGGTTAAAAATCTTGTGAGGCTCAGGCCCACATAGAAAGGCCTTTTTGCATTTTTAAAAATCCTCAATGCAAATCCAATGCAAAAAGGAAATAAAAATATCTGAGGGTATTTCTTAAATTAAGTCTGACACATTACCATGTCATTTGAGGAGAAGAACCAAAACAGACATTCCTTGGGTTTGTTTCTCAAACGTTTCCGTGAATGAGAAGCAACTTTCCTGACAGACCCTCTCTCCAGATGGCCTAATTCCCTGGGGACCAGCTTCCGGTCTGATACAATCTCCTGGGGGGTTTGGCCATATTAAGGCCCTATGTACCCCTGTGGCTGCAGGGTCCCAGAGGGCTCTTGCATCTGGGAAGCTGTGGCAGATGGGCTGTCCTTGCCCACATAGAGCAGCCACTCCTATGAGGCAGGGGACCGTGCCCAGTGGCCGAAGGATGGCCGTTCTTCTCAGATCCAGGTGAAGGTGCTCAGGCGAGAAACCTATGCCTACTGAATGCTCTGTTTGAAGCCACACTCAGGCAACTGCCAAGAGGGAGGACCGGGTGGGCCCACCGACATCACCCTCAGCTGCCGAGGGAAGAATGAGGAGGGGTCTTCCTGTCCAGCGTCGCTGAGGGTGTTCCTGAGAGCCAGGCTGCAGGAAAACAGAGCTCCCACTCCGGTGACTCCCAGGCCCTGCCCACGCAGCTGGAGGGGAGCGCAGGGCTGTACAGGCGTGTGTTCTGGAGGCACAGGAGGGCGGGGAAGGGAGAGTCAGTGCTATCCCTGGTCCAGAGGGAAGAAGGTCCCAGCTCAGGAGCGCCCCCACCCCACCCGGCCCCGGAGACTCTGGGCTTCTCTCTCCCAGGGCCCTCCAGACACGCCTCTGCCCGACGGCTCAACCCAGCTGCTCCCGCACGAGGTGCCCGGCCAGCTCGGGGGCGGCTATCAATGGTTGGGGGACTCGGGAACCAAATTTTAAAAAAAGATGAAAAAGAAGTGGCTGACTTTTAATTTTGCCCGTTAAAGGTGTTGTCACAAAAACAACCTCTATCTGCCATAGCCATTTCATTTAAAAAGGATGTTTTAACATTAAAAAGAAAACTCATACTTAAAAAAACAGAAAAATTTAGCATTAAATTAATAAAAGTAGACAAAGCTGTCCTTTCTTTTTCTCATTGTCCTGTGACGGGGGCGTGGGCGTGGGGGGGAAGGCTGGGCTGGTCCCCTAAGTGGCCTGGGGATCCCAGGGCACCCTGCAGGCCCTGCTAGTTGGGGACTGATGGCTAAGCCTCTGCTGAAGGTTTCCTGCTCTCCAGACACAGCCCCCAGGGTCCAGCTTGTCCCCTAAAGAAGCCTGGCCAGCCCAGGTGTTTCCTGGACAGCACCTGGCCTGGGGCCCGAGAGGGGTTGGGTGTGGTGGCTCCTCCCTCCCCAGCCTGGCATCTCTGGCTTCTAGGGCTGGCACTGCCGGCTGGCCAGCACTGCCCCAGACACTCTGCGTGTGTTCAGAGCCAGCTGCCACACAAAGCTGCATTGTGGGCCTCTGGCAGGCAGGCATGTGACAGCGAGGGTGAGCAACGGCCAGGTTGGGTGTGCCCCACCGCCTTCCTCCTGGTCAGGACTTGGCATCCTTGCGTCTGACCAGAGCCAGGCCAGGAGAGGTTTGGGGGACTGTGTGGGGTGAACAAGCACAGAGTCGTGGTACCCTGGAGGAGACCTGTCATGCAGGGGACTTTAACTGGGCTCCTTCTGGGGTCGGCCCCAGCATCCAGGCCCCAACTTCTTCACCCAGAGCCTGGTCCTTTTCTCTCTGTCACTGGCCTTTTTCCTGTGACACAGCCTTTGAATCCAGTGTTCTTGGTGTTAAGGAGCCTTGACACCGGCCTCAGGGACACCTGTGTGGCAGAGCCAGGCTCTAGGGCCTCAGCCCTGGGCTCCCGCACACTCCCTTTCCCTTCCTGTGACAGATGGTTCCGACCTAGGGCCTCAGCCTGGGCTGACTGACTGGCTGCGTGGAGGAGAGGAGCCCCTGAGACCAGGCCTGCCCGCCAGGAGTGCAGCTTCACAGGTGAACGAAGAAAGTGAGCACCTCCACCCTGTCCCGTGAACGCTCCGACACGCTCACAGCTCTCGAAAACTAAGCAACAAACCAACACAACACACCCAACGAGGGAAGCAGAGGGTGCTCCTTCCTCACTTAGTGTGGGGCAGGCCACCCTGGTTCCTCTCCTTTCCAAGCCTCCACACTGTGTGGCCTGCGCCCCGGGCTGGCAAGGATGGTGGGGAGTTATGTGCACCCACTGCACAATGGAACGCTATCCCATTTTAAAATACTCACGACGACCCCAAACTAATGTGAAAAGAACGCATGCCCAGCTATTTGTCTGGGAGGCCCCATCTTGATGAAGGGGGCACTGTCCTTCTCTTGGCCCAGGCCAGACACAAGGGTGTCCCTCCAGAATCCTCCATCCCCTTGTTCCCTGCATCCCCCATCACCCTCTGCATGGAGGCCAGTGCCACCCTCAGAGCCAGCAAGAGGAGCCTCTGTTGGGGCCTTCCTCCAGTGGTGCCCTCCCCCATGTCCCCAAGGACAAGGTGTCTGTGGGCCCTGGGGATGTGCCCACCCAGAGCCTGTGCCCCTTCTAGACCATACCCCAGGCACCAGGACCTGGAATTTTCCCCCAATCAACCCTCTTCCCCATAAGTGTTCACACCTTTTGACCCAAGGCCACCAGGGGTGGCTGTTTCCAGTGACACCCCCACACCCCCAGCCCATGCAGCCTGACCAGCTAGGCTGGGCTGGTTTGACTGTGGGACAGGCAGGGAGAAGGTGGGACTGGAGCCACATCCCTGGGTGGGATATCTCAGACACCAGGAGGCTACATTTTAGCCTGGCATTCCAGGTGGTTGTGAAGACTTAGGTGTCAAGGTAAATGGACAGAAGGGATTTCATCAACCCTTTGTCTAGCTTAACCCATGGCTTTCCTACACTAGGACCTTGTGATGTTATATAGTGAGATATATAGTGAGAATTATATATTTGGTCTTTTAGTGTCTACCTCCCCTCCTTTTCCTGGCGCACAGCTCCTAAAACCCAAGGAATCTCTGAAGTCATAAATGTCTTTTTGTGTGCTAATGTGGTGACTGGTGGCTGGGGGCTCCTGCATAGCCTCAGGATGGGGGCTGGTTGCCAAGGGAACCAACCACCAGTTAGAGCATTGGGATTTTCAGCCCCACTACCCTACCTGACCTCGACCTCCTTCAGAGAGGGGAGAAGGGCTGAAGGAGGAGTTGATCACCAATGGCCAATGACGTCCTCAATCATGCCTACATACCAGAGCCTCTGTCCAGGTAGCTGAGCAGGGGGAGATTCCCGGAGGGTGGCACACCTGGAAAGAGCATGGAAGCCCTGCACCCCTTTCCATACGCCTTGCCCTGTGCGTCTCTTCCATCTGGCTGTTCATCTGGATTCTTTGTGCTATCTTTCATAATAAATTGGTAAACTAAGTAAAGTGTTTCCCTCCTGAGTTCTGTGAGCCACTCTAGCAAAGGATTCAACCCAAGGTTGTGGGAACCCCTGATTTATAGTCCATCAGTCAGAAGCACAGGTTGGCATCAGACGTGGGGGCAGTTTTGCGGGGCTGAGCCCATGACCTGTGGGAGCTGACACTATCTAGGCCGATTGTGTCAGAATTGCAGAGAACTGGAGAACTGAATTGTTTGGTGTGGAGGAAATGACCCACACATCTGGAGACCAGAGTGTTGCGTGTGTGTAGAGAAGAAACACAGTTTGTGCTCCGTGTGCGGGTATAGAGCAGGTGGGCTTTTATGTGTGCTGTGCCCAGCAGCCCTGAGGCCTTGACCATGCCCTGCATCTGCCTGAGCTGGGGTGGAGCCCGAGCCCAAGCCCCTCCACTTGTGCTGCTCCTGGAGGCTGTCCACACCCCATCCAGCTCCTGCCCCCTCCTGGCCCCTCTCCCCACCAGCTCAAGACACAGTGCTGTCTCTTGGTAATCATCACCCTGGCCTTGCACCCCACCCCCATCTCCATCTTGTTCCCCCACACTGCCCTCCCCACCCTGGGTAGGCTCAGTGGGTGGCTCACCTTGGCCATTGTCCCCTTTCCTCACTGTGTCAGGCCCACTTTGATGCACCCCTCCTCCCCTACAGTGATGCAGGGACCAGTCCTGGCCAGCCACTGCCGGCCAGTCTACTCTCACCTCTCTTGCTGGGGGGCTGAGGACCCTGTCCTTCTGCGGAGTCACCTTTAACAATCTGTTGGGAGTTCCTGGATAAGGTTTCCTTTCTGATAAAATAGACCCATGGGAAGAAATGGCCTAACAGATTTCACTGGACTTCTGCCATGTCAGGATGTCACATCTTTTACCAGCCAAGGGTGTGGCCACACCCCGAGGAGGGCCAAATGCAGGGAGACACCTGGGGCCTGGCATAGGGTGCCCACTGCCACTCTGGCTGTGCACTTCCTGTTAAAAGGTTGTCCATCTGACTGCTCCATCCAGCTTGAGCTTGGGTCTTTGTTACTTGCAGCCAAATACCCTACACTTGGCCCTGTCCCTACAAAGCCTCTTCTGATTCAGTCCCTGGCCTCCTCCCAGGATTCAATCCCTGCCACCTTTGTGCTGTGACCCCTGCGTCAGCACTCTACCCCACGATGTGTACCTGAAGGGCCGAGGTCATCTCTCACTCACAGCTGTGTCCTGCCCTCTCCCAACCCTCCCCAGCATCCTGGTGGCAGGCCAGATGCCCAACCAATGGTGTTCAGTAGGGTTTATTGACACAATACATTTTTTTTGTAAAACATCCATTGGGGAACCTGCCCATTTTGTTGTGCAATATCTCTAAGGTCCACATGGTATTAGATTTCTGCAGTAGGAAAACAGTTTCCCCTCCCTAGAGATTAATTAACAGCTTCTGTTACAGGCCAGCAGTCTCTAATGCACAGTTCCGAAACCTAAGTATTTCTGAAAACCAAGACTTTTCCCATAAATTAATGGCAAACTCATTCAGTGGCAAATCTGACCTGGTCAGAGAGGAGGATAAAGTCTTAATATGAATATTTACATATTTCATTACAGAAATATGAATGTGCTAGGTATGGGTTGCCTTCCGGATCCCATTGGGGTGTTATTTAATATACATAGTAAATGAATATTATCACTGGTCTAAAATCCAATTGTTCCGAATTCAGAAAAACATCCACCCCAAGGGCTTCTGATAAGGAATCATGCAACTGTGTTAGATAACAAGAGATTCATATTACTCTTTATTTTCCTTTTTTGCCCTGAATGCCAACAAGGTCAAATTTAAATAATTAAGCTTATTCATAGCAATTAACCTTTGTCTAAAGTTTCTTAGTACAATTATCCTGTCTTTTTATAACTTGCTTTTAAAAAATCATCTTTGCAATATAGTTGTCTTGAATTGGTGTCTTCTATTTTAGCCTGCTTCAAGTTATTATTTTTTAGATGAAATGAGGATAAACATTGCAAATGAATGAATTTAGGAGGAGTCTATGGACTACTGAGACAGATGGTCCCTCAGTGCCCCTGTCTGCTCTCCTGCCTCACGGGGGTACAGATGAGGGAGGGGCTGATACGATTATGAGTTGATTCTGTGCCCAATCCCATGCACAGGGGAAGCAAGGGACACTCTCCTGCACTGCCAGCAACCGCAGACCTGGGAGCCTTCCCTGTGAACTCATCCACTCCAAATACATCCAGCCCCCATCCAGACACAGCCGTGAGCCCAGGTCAGTGCAGCAAATAACTGACTTGCAGTGTTAGTGACAAGCTCCCCAGTTCATCTGTTAGGTCCATCCTGCTAGGCAGACTCAAAAACAACATTTGCAGAAGTCACACATTATGAGTTAGTTTTCATACAAAACGATTTGCGTGTATATATCAATAATAGAGTCCACGTGTTTAGTCACTACAATAAAAAGAGTGACAATCACTAAATGATGGAAATTGTGGGTGATTCTTTTTGTGGTGGGAGGAGTTTGCCATTATATTCTAAATTTTTAATGATGAATAAGTATGACTTTTGCAATAACGATAAGGAGTACAAGCTTATTTTTAATCCCTTCTGCAAATACTATTACAGTATGGTAGCCCTTTTTAAGCAACGTCTCTGGATCTTCTTAAGACACCTTCATGGGGGGTGTCAAATTTATCTGAAAATGCAATCAAGCTTTGAAAAACTCCAGTTAAATTTCCGAGTCTATTTCCTTCATCAGGTCACAGTTTTAAATAACTGTTCAGAGCTTTGCCTATAGGATGTCAAAACAGTCACATGCATAGTTCAATAATTCTAATTAAAATAAGCAGACTTCCACTTCTAGTCAAGACAGAGCAACTGGCAGCAGATTAGCCTTCCTGCTGCAAACAAGTCGAAAATCAGACAAAATGTATGAAACTACTATTTGCAGATTTGGGCAACAGGCAGTGCGGGAATGTGATCCCTCAGAGAAGCTGAGCAGATAGCATGAGCCCTGCAATCTGCCTGGCTTCTTGTCTGCAGGCCCTGGTGCAGAGAGCGGGTCCCACCGAGAACGGTGTGGTCTCACTGAGTTGAGGAGACAGAGACTAGGGTGAGGGGAGGCTGAGGAAGCTGGAGTTTGTGGGGCAGAGAATTGAGTAGGAGGTGTCCAGGCAGAAAAAAGGGTTCATAAATCTGCATGGGGTCCCCTTGAGTCTTTGGATGAACGCTAATGTGCACCTTTTCAGGGCAAGACTCCACAGGTCTGGGCAAAGAACAGCAGCAAAACACAAGTACAGGGAGCTTCAGGCACTGCATTCACCAAAGCTCACTCGGGTTGGGAGGCACTCAAGTTCTGGCCAGCCAGAGAGGAGAGTCCTCACTGAACACCAGATTACAGTCATGTACCACATAGCAGCGTTTTGGTCAACAATGGATCGTATGTATAACAGTGGTCCCATGAGATTATCATGGAGCTGAAAAATTCCTATCCCCTAGTGAAGTCATAATGCAATGCATAACCTTTTCTATGTTTAGATACACAGATCCTTACCATTGTGTGACAGTTGCCTACAGTGTTCAGCACAGTGGCATGCTGTACAGGTTTGTAGCCTAGGAGCAATACACACACACACACACACACACACACACACACACACCATATAGCCTAGGTGTGGAGTAGGCTATACCTTCTGGGTTTGTGTAAGTGCACTTTATGATGTTCACATACTGACAAAATAGCCAGACAACACATTTCTCAGAATATATCCATGTCATTAAGTGACACATGACTATAGTTCAGTAGAGACTGCAGAAAGAAATGACCTTAGATAAAAGCTTAACAAAGTTTGAAAACAAGTTTTCAAAGCTTCAAGTTGCTGGACAAAGGAATAAAGTGCCTATCAGAACAAAATGCAACACTTTCTGAAGGAAGACAACAAAATCTAGATATTCAACAGTATAATAGTCTCAAGTGCCCCATTCCATAAAAATCATTAAACATGAAAAAAGGTGGGAAAATACAACCCATGGCCAGAAGAAAAAAATGGGTCAATAGTAACCAGGAAATAACAAAGACGATAGAATTAGCAGTCACTGCCTTTAAAACAACTATTATATTCAAGGATTTAAAGAAAAATGTGAACATATTGAGGGGAGACATTGAAACCATAAAAAGAAAGGAACAAATGGAAAGTCTAGAGCTGAAAAAACACAATATCTGAAATGAAAAATTCACTGGATGGAGGTTCTTGGTCTGGGCAGAATGGAATAAGCACATTTCACCCTGTCTCTCTGCTGAGTGAAGCCCAGATTCCTGGACAGAAGGCAGCGGCAGCTCTCTGAGGACTCTGGAAAGGACATAGCAGGCAGATGGGGGAACGAGTCCAGAAGCTGAAGTGCCACCAAATTGGCGATGCATTTCCCGTTTACTTTTTCTCCAGTATCGCCCAGCCTGGACTCAAAGGCCCCCCTGAAACCTGGGAGGGCACAATGGGTGTGGACAGAAAGAGCTCCCAGAGGAGCCCTCTCTCCCTGCTCTGAAGAGCAGGAAAGGGGACTCCTGAGAGTCACAGAGAGAGGAGAATAAACTGGTTATTTTCCTGTTCTCGCCCTCCCTGGTCCCAAGCAATCCCACAGCAGCAGTATGACAGCAACGCAGTGGAGAGGAAAACTTCTCTCTGACGAGAAGGGCCATGGTACAGCATGAGGGACAAAGTCTCATTGTTTTTTTCTCTCACTGTGTCCTCCCACAGACTGGCCCTGGGTGCAGGCGCACTTGTGGGAAGTGTGCAGCAGAGTGAGGGACTAAAGCCCCGGCTTTCTGCCCACAGAGTGGGAAAGGGAGGCTCCAGGGGCTGGAGCTAATGGAGAGGAAGGAGCTCGAGAGAGAGTAAGCCCAGGAGGTTGTGTATGAATTCCTGGGCTCACCTCGGAGCTGCACATGCATGGATCTTCCCCTACACAGCACACCACAGGCTTGGAGAATTGAGCAAAAAGGTAGACAGCAGCTCCAGTCCCAGGTAGGCACGCAGAGGATGTGCAGGCAGAGTGGATTGAGGCAGCATCGCAAAGCCTCTGGGACCTGAATTGACGTGGGACCCACAGCTCACAGATGGTGAGTCAGAACCTTTAGCCTAAACCAAACCAGGTCAATTGTCTGTTAAAACAAAAACATCCACGTTCTCTTTAGGACTTAAACAAGACACAGTCTTATGACATAATATTCAAAATGTTCAGGTTACAACCCCAAATACCTTACATGTGAAGAACCAGAAAAATCCCAACCTGCAAGGGAAAAGAGAACCGAAAGGCACCAACCCTGAAATGACACAGATACTGGAGTTATCAAAGACTCAAAGCAGCTATTACAACTATGCTGCAATAATTAAGGGGCAACTCTTGAGATGAAAGGAAGGATTGAAAATCTTAGCAAAGAAAAGGTATAAACAGGAACCAAATGAAAATTTTAGAACTGAAAGCTATAATAAGTGAAATTAAAAATTCACTAGATGGGCTCAATGGCAGAATGGAGAACAGAGGAAAGAGTCCATAAATTTGAGCTAGAGCAATAGAAACTATCTGATCTAAACAGCAGAGAAAAAAAATTAATGAACTTAGCATCAGGAACCTATGGGATAATACCGAAAGAGCAAACACATGTACCACTGAGTCACAAAGGGAGAAGAGAAACACCGTGGCACTGAAATGCTACAGGTATACCTTGTTTTATTGCACTACACAGTTGCTTTGTGTTTTACAAGTTGAAGGCCTATAGCAACTCTGCATCAAGAAAGTCTATTGGCACCATTTTTCCAACAGCATGGGCTCACTTTGAGTCTCTGTGTCATGTTTTGGTAATTCTCATATTTCAAATTTTTCCATTATTATTATTTCTCTTTTGGGGATCTGTGATCAGTGATCTTTGATGGCTACTATTGCAGTTATCTCAGGGATGCCATGAACCGTGCCCACATAAGACTACAAATTTAATCTATAAATGTTGTGTGTGTTCTGACTGCTCCACTGACCAGCCTTTCCCCCATCTTCCTCCCCCTCCTTGGGCCACCCTATTCCTGTAGACACGACAATATTGAAATTAGGCCAATTGATAACCCTCCAATGGCCTCTAAATGTTTAAGTGAAAGGAAGAATCACCTGTCTCTAACTTTAAATCAAAAGTTAGAAATGGTTAAGCTTAGGTAGGAAGACATGTCAAAAGCCCAGATAGGCCCAAAACTAGGCCTCTTACACACAATAGCTGAGTTGTGAATGCAAAGAAAAAGCTCTTGAAGGAAATTAAAAATGCTACTCCACTGAACACATGAATGATAAGAAAGCAAAAGAGTCTTATTGCTGAGATGGAGAAAGTTTGGGTGGTCTGGATAGAAGATCAAACAAGCCACAACATTCCCTTAAGCCACAACCTATTCCGTAGCAAGGCCCTGACTCTTCCGTTCTACGAAGGCTGAGGGAGGTGAAGAAGCTGCGGAAGGAAAGTTTGAAGCTAACGGAGGTTGGTTCATGAGGTTTAAGGAAAGAAGCCATCTTCATAATGTAAAAATACAAAGTGAAACAGCAAGAGCTTATGTAGAAGCTGCAGTAAGTTATCCACAAGATGTAGCTAAAATAATTGACAAATATGGCTACACTACATAACAGATTTTCAGTGTAGATGAAACAGCCTTCTAATACAAGAAGATGCCATCTATGACTTTTATAGCCAGAGAGGAGAGGTCAATGCCTGGCATCAAAGGACAGGCTGATGCTCTTGTTAGGGACTAACGCAGCTGGAAACTTTAAGATGAAGCCATTGCTCATTCATCATTCTGAAAATCTTGGGTCCTTAAGAATTATGCTAAATCTATTCTATCTGTGCTCTAGAAATGGAACAATAATGTCTGAATAAAAGCACATCTGTTTACAGCATGGCTTATAGAATATTTAAAGCCCAATGTTCAAACCTGCTACTCAGAAAAAAGATTCCATTAAAATATTATTGCTCGTTGACAATGCACCTGGTCACCAAGAGATGTACAAGGTGATTAATGTTGTTTTCATGGATGCTAACACAATATCCAGAAATTTTGACTTTCGAGTCTTATAATTTAAGAATACATTTCATAAGTCTCTAGCTGCTGTAGATAGTGATTCTTCTGATGGATTTGAGCAAAGTAAGTTGAAAACCTTCTGGGAAGGATTCACCATTGTAGATGCCATTAAGAACATTTGTGATTCATGGGACGAGGTCAAAATACCAACACTAACAAGAGTTTAGAAGAAGTTGATTCCAACCCTTGTGGATGACTTGGAGGGGCTCAAGACTTCAGTGGAGGAAGTCACTGCAGATGTGGTGGAAACAGCAAGAGAATTAGAATTAGAAATAGTGACTGAACTGTTACAATCTCATGATAAAACTTTAACAGATCAAGACTTGCTTTGTATGGATGAATAAAGAAAGTGGTTTCCTGAGATGGAGTCTATTCCTGGTGAAGATGCTGTGAGCATTGTTGAAATGTCAACAAAGGATTTAGAATATTACATAAACTTAGTCATCAACTAAGCAGCAGCAGATTTGAGAGGACTGACTCCAATTTTGAAAGAAATTCTACTGTGGGTAAAATGCTATCAAATGGTTTTGCATGCTACAGAGAAATCACTGGTGAAAAGAAGAGTCAATCAATATAGCAAAGTTTATTGTTGATGTATTTTAAGAAATTGCCACAGACACCTCAGCCTCAGCTGCCTTCAACATCGAGGCAGGACCCTCCACCAGCAAAAAGATTACAATGCTCTGAAGCCTCAAATATCATTAGACTTTTTTAGCAATAAAGTATTTTTAAATTCAGGTATGTTCATTTTTTAGGCATATTACATTGCACACTTAATAAGCTACAGTGACATGTAAACATAATTTTTTATGTACCAGGAAACAACAAAACTCATGTGACTCACTTAATTGTAGCGATTTGGAACCAAACCTATAATATCTCCAAGGTGCAGCTACATTTGAAGAAATAGTGGTGGAAAACTTCCTAAATTTGGTGAAAGATATAAACCTACACATTCAAGAAGCTCAATGCATTCCAAAGGGAATAAGCTCAAATAAATCCATGACCAGTCACAGCATAAATTGCTAAATACAAAAAACAAAGAAAAAATAACGAAAACAATCAAAGAAAAAAGATGAAGGACAAATTTTCTCTTAAAAAAAAAACCAAACCAATGTTCTCAGCATCTTCACCAGGAATGGATTCCATCTCAGGAAACCACTTTCTTTGCTCATCCATACAAAGCGACTCTTTATCTGTTAAAGTTTTATCATGACATTGGAACAATTCAGTCACATCTTCCATTTGCTCTGGAAATGAGGCCAGAAGCAAACTTGAAACATCAGGAATTAAGGAAGAATAACAGAAATGGCAAATATTTGGGTAAATACAACAAACTGCTTTTTTTCTCTTAAATTGTTTAAAATTCATGTTCCAGCTGAATGTACAAAGTATTAATATAACACTGTGTGATGGGATTTTCAATGTAGATAGATGTAATATATTTGGCAACTATAGAATAAAGGGAGTAGGGTAAAGTATGGTACTAAGATTTTTAAATTCCACTTGAACTAGTAAAATATTAATTCTATGTAGATTGTGAAAAGTTAAGAGTGTATATTATATTCTACAGTGCAACTACTTAAAAAGTACAAAGAAATATAGTTAAAAAAATCTTAAGGGTTAAATGGTAATGGAATACTAAAATATTCAAATAATCCAAGTGAAAGAAGGAAGAGAAAAATAGAATAAAAAAATGAAGAGAAAAAACAAACAAGAAAATATTAGGCCTAAACCCCAACTTATCAAGGATTACAATGTATGCCAATGGTCTAAACACAAAAATTAAAGGAGAAATATTATGAAAATGGAATTAAGAAACAAGAACCAATTATGTACTGTCTATAAGGAACAAGATTTAAATATCATTATATAGATAGGACAAAATGATATACCATACAAGCAAGTCAGAGTGGGTACATAAATACCAGAAAAAGCAGACACAATGAAAAGGGCAGAAAGAGCAATGATAAAAAGATCAATTCAATAAGAACATGTAACAGTCCTAAGTGTGTGTACACCTAACAACAGAGCTTCAAAATAAATAACACTGAAAAGAAGAAATGGAAAAACTCACAATTATAATTTGAGACTTCAACACTCCTCTCTCAATAATCAACAATACAAACAGAGAGAAAATCAGCAAGGATTTAGAAGAGCCGAACACCATCTACCAAGGGGATCCAATTGACGTTTAGAGACTACTCCATCCAACAATAGCAAAACACAGATTCTTTCTTCTCAAATGCATGTGGAACATTCACCAAGATAGATCATATCTCGTATCATAAAACAATTTTAACAAATTAAATAGAATTTAAATAATCCAAAGTATGTTCTTTGATAATAATGGAGTTAAACTAGAAATCAATAACAGAAAGGTAACTGGAAAAGTCAGCAAACAATTGCAGAGTAGCACTTCAAAATAATCCGTGGGACAAGAATAAGTCTCAAGGGGAAATTAGAAAATATTTTTAACTAAGTGAAATTGAAAATACAATATACCCAAATGTTGAGAAAACATTGTTCTACCAAATGTAGTGTAAAACATTGGCTAGAGGAACTTTTTGGCATTAACTGTTCTTAGTAGAAAAAAAGAAAGAATACATATAAAAAAATCTAAGCTTGTACCTTAATAAAGAAAACAAAGAAAAACATACTACACCTAATACAAGCAGAGGGAAAGAAATAATAAGGATAACAGAAGAAATCAGTGAAATTGGAAAAAGGAAAAATAATAGAGAAAGATCAATGAAATACATGTTTCTTTGAAAAAATAAAAAAAATTAACTGCCTTCTAGTCAGAATAATAAGGAAAAAAGACAGAAGATGCATACTACTTATGTCAGTACTTAAAGAGGTGATATCACTACATACATTAAAAGGATAAGGGAGTTCTGTGGACAACTCCATGCACATAATTTTGATAATTTAGGTGAACCAACTCTTTGAGAGTTACAAACTACCAAAACTCACCCCAGAAGAAGCAGACAACCTGAATAGTCAGTCATGTCATTTGAAGAAGCTAAGTTTTCAGTATAAAAAAAATATTTTTTTTGAAAAAGAAATTTTATGGCCCAGAGAGTTTCATTGGTCAATTCTACCAAAAATTTATAGAATAAATAACACCAATTCTACACAATCTCTTTAAAAAAAAATAAGAGGAAATACTTTCAACTCAATTTATGAAACCATCATTACCCTAATACTAAAACCAGGTAATAATACAGGAGGAGAAGACTACAGACCACTGTCCCTCATGAACATAGACACAAACAACCTCAACAAAATATTCTCAGACAGAATCCAGAAGTATATTTTTTAAAATATAATTTCTTTTTTTTCAGCATGAATTATGCCATGTTTAAATGGGGTTAAATATTTGAAAATTAATCAATTTAATTCAACCATGTTAACATACCAAAGAAGAAAGGCCATATGATAATTTCAAATGCTGCAGAAAATATTGAAAAATTTCAACACTAATTCATGATTTAAAAAAATAAAAATTTTGCACAAACTAGGAATAGTAAGAAACTGCCTTCATATGATCAAGGGTATTTATAGCAATCTGCAGCTAATATAACAGTTAATGTAAAGACTGAATGTATCTCCCTAAGATCAGGAAAAAGGCAAAGATGTCTGGTTTCACTAGCCCTAGTCAATATTATATTGGAAGTACTAGCAAGTACAATTAAGCAAGAAAAAGAAATAAAAACATACAGATTTTATAAGAAGAAATTGAGCTGTCCCTATTTACAGGAAGCTGTTTATGTAGAAAATTTTGATGAATCTATAGAAAAGATTCTAGGATTAATAGATGAGTTTTGTAGGGTTTTAGGATAAAAAGTCAACATGTAAAAATCAATTGCATTTCTATATACTAGCAATATATGATTAGAAATCAAAAAATTTTTAAAAACATGTGTGGTTGTTCCCAAAAGTGCAATATTTACTATAAATATACCAAAATGTAGTCAGGATCTTTATGCTTAAAACTATAAAACATTGATGAAGGAAATAAAAAGTGGACCCCCTAAAATAGAGAAACATGCCATGTTCATGGATTGGAAGACTCAATAAGTGTTTATATTTCAATTTTCCCCAAACTGATCTATGGACTCAGCACCATTCCAATCAAAATCCCAGAAAGACTTTATTTTTGTATATGTGGACAAGATAATTATAAAATTTATGTGGAAAAGAAAAGAAGTTAGAATAGCTAAAAAAAAATATTGAAAAAGAAGAATAAAGATCAAGGATTCACACTACCCAATTTTAAGACTTAATTATATAGCTACAGCAATAAGTCAATATGGTACGGTGAAAGGACAGATAGACATGTTTACCAGTGAAATAGATTAGAGAGTCCAGAAACAGACCTACACAAATACAGTCAATTGGTTTTTAAAAACATTTTAAAAATTGAGATATAATTCACAAGCCATAAAACCCTTCTGAAGTGTACAATTTAGTTATTTTTAGTATATTCACAAAGTGTGCAAATGCCATCACTATGTGGTTCTAAAACATCTATCATCCCTTTAAAAAAAAAAAACAAAAATCTATACTTATTAACACTGACTCCCCATTCCCCCTTCCTTTAGCCTCTGGAAACTGTTATTTTTCTTTCTATCTCTATGGATTTACCTATTCTGGACATTTTGTATAAATGGAATCATAAAGCATGTGCCTTTTTGCATCTGGTTTCTTTCACTTAGCCAAATTTTTTCTAGGCTCATTCATGTTGTCGTTTTAGTACTTCGTTCCTTTTTATGACTGAATAATATGCCACATTTGTTTATTCGTTTATCAGTTGTTAGACATTTGAGTTGTTTCCACCTTTGGCTATTTGAATTGCATTAGTGTTAAGTTTTTGTATGGACATATGTTTTCATTTCTCTTGGGACTATACCTAGACGTGGAATTACTAGGTCATGTGGTAACTCTATGTTTGACTGTTTAAGAAACTGCTAAACTGTTTTCTAAAGCAGCTGCACCATTTTACCTTCCCACCAGCAGTGTAGGAAGATTCTAATAGCTCCACATCCTTGCCACCATTGCTTTTACTTATCTGAGACATTCCATTATAGCCACCCCAAGGGTATGAAGTGATATATCATTGTCATTTTGATTTGCATTTCCCTGATGGGTAATAATGTGTTGAGAAGCTTTTCATGTTCTTATTGACCATTTGCATACCTTCTTTGGAAAAATTCTATTCAAATCCTTTGCCCATAATTTAATTGATTTTTTATTGCTGTGTTGTATGTAAGTTGTATATACATATAGATAGATGTAGATATAGATACAGAGACAGAGATAGAGATAGAGATAGAGATAGAGATAGAGATAGAGATAGAGATAGAGATAGAGATATAGTCTTTCTGGAAAGTATCCAGCCACGTAATAAGAAAAATAGAGACATTTATTGAGGAAGACACAAGATACAAGAAACATCAGACATAGGACAATGACGCCTCAGTCCCCTTCAAAGTAGGTACCTTGGCACCTCACACAGTTCTCCCAGCGTCTCTTAACCTAACCTGTACACGTTCAGCATTCTCAGGTGCTCTGCTTGTTGCAGGCCTTTTAGAACATGGATCACTTTCAACAGATTCTCGACCATCTTTGAAGCATCTGTGCCACACTTTTATTTGCGCTGCACTCATTGCATCGTCCCCAAAACCCTTCTGAATCATCCAAATAGTTTTCGTGGAGGATTGTTCAAGCTTAACACCAAATTTGATGTAGATTCATTGCTCTACTTGCTCAGTCATTTTGAATGTCACGGCCACACAGTACACATGCTCACTCAACCGCGTCTAGTGCCCCACTGACTAGGACAGCGAAGTCATCATTGTTCACACATGCACATTACAGTCCACTCTCCTTGGCTGCCAGGTTACATAGATGTCATGAAAACCATTCTCATTATATTAACAATGGCTGGATACTTTCCAGACAGACCTCGTGTGTGTGTGTGTGTGTGTGTGTGTGTGTGTTTATATTTATCCTGGATACTCAACACTAGTCAAATATATAATTTGCAAATATTTTCTCCCATTCTGTGGGCTGTCTTTTTACTTCACAATGCCCTTTAAAACAGTGGTCCCCAACATTTTTGGCACCAGGGACCAGTTTCATGGAAGACAATTTTTCCATGGACTGGAGCAGGGGGATGGTTTCAAGACGATTCAAGTGCATTACATTTATTGTGCAGTCAGACCTCTCTACTAATGATAATCTGTATTTGCAGCCACTCCCCAGCACTAGCATCACCGCCTCAGCTCCACCTCAGATCTTCAGGCATTAGATTCTCTTAAGGAATGTGCAACCTAGATCCCTTGCATGCGTAGTTTACAGTAGTTTCTGTTCATCTCCTTTGCCCATTTATAAATGGGGTTTTTGATTTTTCTTGTTAATTCTTTTGAGTTCTAGGTAGATTCTTGTTATCAGACCTTTGTCAGAGGTGTAAAGAGCAAATATTTTCTCCCATTCTGTGGGTTGTCTATTTGCTCTAGTGATAGTTTCTTTACCTGTGCAGAAGCTTTTTAATTTGATTAGATCCCATTTCTTTATTTTTGTAGCTGCACTGATTGCTTTGGTGGTCTTCTTCAAGAATTCTTCGCCTAGACCTATGTCTGAGAGGGTCTTTATATGGAATTTTATAACCTTCTTTAATCAATCACTTAGCAATTATCTATCAGGATTCTGTCTAGAGCAACTTCTATACTTCCACTTGTTCCTAATTCTTACCACATCTAACATATTCCTGAATATGTCAAGGCATAAATACTTAGGCCCTGTCTGCTTCATGTGAGGGATGTTCCATACAGAGCCAGGGAAAGATTTTTTTCAGATTTATTGGTACAGCATAAGCGGAGAATATTTACTGATATGAAGATATCATAATACTATTTTTTATTGCTTTAACAAATAAAAGTTATTGTCATCAGGGTCAGAGTAGGTCTCCCTTGGAGGCTATGTGCTCTCCTGCTATATTTAGGAATTGGAAAAAGCTTCAAGTTATCATCTAAAAAGGAGGTTAAGCACAAAAAGAGTGGCAGATTCCAGCAGCTCTACTCAGAGCTCTGGCCACAAGAAGAAATGCTGGAACACCCAGTGTGGTGGCCTGGTTCTAATAAAACTAAGCCAGAAGTTTAGTTTACAGAAGTTTTCTCACTATCACCAAAGCTTTATCTCACTAAACAAATATTTTATTATTCCTTAACTTTTGATGTCCAAAAACTTAGTGTCCCAACAGACTGAATGATTAAAACAAATTTATTCTGATATTGTATAATTTTCTACACTTCTGTAGACTTACATTTACAAAACTATGCTGACAAATGACTTCGTATTACAGACTGCTTCTGTGGGCTCAGTAATAATTATGGTGATTACTATTTTTTTTCTCTCTTTGCAATGAGTGACTTGTGGCCTGCTACTAGTGACTCCCATTCTTGTGCTGTGTTTAGTTGCCAAACCTAGAAACAAGTGATAGATGCAGCTTTTCCATAGTTTCTACAACCTCCTAGAACAGTTATAACTCAGAACTTATACATCCTTAAATAATTAAAAGGACAATGACCATAATGTTACTCTTAAGACTAACAAAAAAGAAGTGAGTGAAGGCTGGTGACTCACCCTTTCTGGACAAAAGTGCTCAGATCTTCTATAGTTAAAGGAAACTTTCCTTTAGCCCTCTATTTTCTTCTGTCTCATGCCATCCAGCGTCTGTATCTGACAACCCATTCATTTTCTAATTCCTTAAAACATGGCTCTTGGCCCCATGTGTGACTTACACTGCTCATATTTGGGCTGCCAGTTATCTGTGTCAAATTCACTAAATTCACCTCAGTCTTATACCTCTAATTGTCTACTTTTTCATTTGATTATTTAGCGATAATTTCAAATGTAATTTTTCTAATCCCAAACTCATATTCTCTGCCAATTTGCCTTGTTTTTAAGATTTATTTCCTATTACTTTGTTATATCATGCCTGGCTATTTCAAGATTTTCCTATCTCAGCTTTCAGTCTCTCCAAGCTTTTTACTTCTGTGCACAGACTGTTTATTAACATAAAACACAGCAAAAATGATAACCCAAACAAAATAAATGGAATAAAATACTCCATTCTTATTTTAGAAATTAACTTATTCTTCCTACTTAGACTGCGAGCTTCTTGAGAGCAAAGGCTTTGACCCATTTATTTCCCTAACATTAGCACAATAAATATTTCTTGAGGTTCATCATCTTCATGTTTTCATCTCTGGACATAAAATGACTAATACATATTAAAACAATCCTACAGTTTCAGGATAATTTAGCAGAGGTTCTGAACATTTTTAATATCATAGAATTTTTGAGAATCTGATGCAAACAATGTATTTTCTCTTCCCGTCTCCAAAAGAATTTGGAGATGCCTCAAAGAGCTAAAAATAGAATTACCATTTGATCCAGCAATAGCATTATTAGGCATCTACCAAAAAGAGCATAAGACATACTATTATAAAGACATCTGCACCCGAATGTTTATGGCAGCACAATTTACTATTGCTAAGTTGTGGAAACAACCAAAGTGCCCGTCAATTCATGAGTGGATTATTAAAATTTGGTATATGTTCACAATAAAATACTACTCAATTTTAAGAAACGACAGTGAGCTAGCATCACTTATATTCTCCTGGATTGAGTTTGAGCCCATTATTTGAAGTGAGGTGACACAAGACCCGAAGAATGGGCCCTACTTGTACTCGCCATCAAATTGGTACTGACTGATTAACACTATGGTGCTCAAATGGTGGTGGTGTTCACTAGGGATTCAGTGGCTGGAGGGTAGACCCACATCTGAGGGATGTGGTGAGCACTGTGAAGGGGAGGGGCATGCTTGAAATGTATTGGGGGATGGGAATTCGTGGTCTCAATAGGGGGTAGGAAATCCTCTAAAACTGATTTATGTGAATAGCTGTACAACTTGGTAAATTTACTAATAACC